>CM017193.1:36355145-36485457 GCA_004837865.1 Musa balbisiana
GTGAAGTTAGTTAACTCAATCTTAAAGATTACAAAAGCATATACTTATTGGATCCATTTCTCTTTTTTGAGGTGAGTAACTTTTTCTTTAACAAGTCTTTCTTCTTCTTTCTTATGTACCTTTTGCATGTTGTCTCATACATCATTAATGACCTAAAAATTTGTTGGAAGTGATCTAAAAATTTTACTTATTAATTTAATATTAGAGTAACTTTTATCAAGTGATTTTAATTCATTGATAATATCTATAAATTTGGATACATATCACCAATAAATTTATTTAATTTTATTTAAAATAATTCATAATCTTGGACTAAAAGAGTGGATCAAGATGGCAACAAAAGCAAATAGCGTAGTACATGGCACACTTAACGAGGAGGAACAAACAATGCAATCCACTCCGATCATGGATCATCGTTCAACCTAATTTGACCATGAACACAATATCTAACAATGAACCGTTCCTTTACGATCATACGATCAAATCCAATCATAAAAAATCTCAGTATCATATAGCATCTCTAGGGGACAAAAAGACCAAATCCAAGCTCTCATCTATAATGATACAGTCAAATTCAATTATGAAATTTAATTAAATGACAATACGATCAAATTTGATCATGAAATACCCCTTTATAATGACATGATTGAATCCGATCATAAAGTGCCTCTTAATGAAAAACTTGATCAAATCCATCGTGAAACATTACGCCAAAATCTTGGTGAATCAAGGCCAATGAATCTAGTCACAAAGCATCACTTGGTGATAATGCGACTATAACCAACCTCAAAATAACCATCGAACGATATATGTAACCACGTTATAGTGATATTGATCGATGACCTACTAAATAAGACATCATATTCCGATCTTTTTCATATATTGAAAGACAATGGGGGTAGATAACATGAGAGTTTGACCCATGAACTAATAAGGATAATGACTCAATGCTAACAAGGATGGTGACGCAATAATGCTAGTCGTTATTGCTAGCATTATTCAATGCACGAGCTTATGTCTCAATGATGATCGAATAATCCATATAATCATTTTCAACGTTAATCACTATCTCAACTCAGTAAACATTCTGACACACCATAAAAAGCCCATTGGTGTATCCTTCCAATTTTTTAAGAAAATTTTAATCTTTATTATTTTTATAATCTTTTAAATAATTTCTAAGAGATTTTTATTAAGTATGCCACTGCTATATGTAATTTTATATAATCATTAATCGAATTTCTTGTTTGTCTGACACTTCTGCCTATCATATGTGGAATTAAACCCAGATTGCGTCATCTTACAACCAAAATATGAATTAACAATACCTCATGTCAATCTTTTTTTATTGTTTCACGTATGTGAGTAATTTCTAATAAACATGACAAACGCTGGTTTGCATCATTAAGTGAATCACCAGCCAAATCCCACCTCCAAGGGAACTCCATACCCGAAGGAGGGAGGTTTCTTCCAGACGAAGACCAGTCTGCGTGTGCCCATTCCACCACGATCGTTTAATGCAATGCATGACATGCCAAAGAAGAGTCTGCGTCACTGCGACTGTCAGCAACCAAATTCCCATGATACCTTCAGGAGGGAAGCATCAGATTTGGTCACAGAATACTTGCAGATGCCTCCTCCTGGCCAAAACTATGTGACGGGTAGGTGCTAACGCATGGCTACTCTACCACCCATCCCCGTTTGATGCATGCCCAAGAATAGTCTGCATCACCGAGGGGATCAACAGCCAAATCCCACCTTGAAGACAACTCCATACCTATTTGCCCGGAGAGAGAACATCTGCCGAGATTATCTCCCAAGCAAAGCAACTCATCCTTTGTTTCTGACACAAACAGCAGTAGCACAAATGCAAGGAATTAGATCATATTGGAGAAGATGATCTAACAACAACATACGAGACACTGACAACAGGCCTAAACTACAAAGATTGTAAGCAAAGGTGGGACTTTCTCTGGTTTCACATGACGATGGTGATGTAGCAACCTCCTGTTCGTCAGTGGGAGAAAGAGAGATGGAAATTGACCACTTACAGAACACACAAGTTGTTTCCTTCTTGTGTTGATCCTACAACATCTATAGCTCGGTAACGTTGAGGAATAGTTGGAGCAAGAAATTGGAGGCAGTAAATAGATGATCATTGTGGTTAGGATTAGATAAGGCATTAATCCGGTCTGGTTTCAGATTAATGGCTCATTGATTGAACCGATGGATCAAATAGTTGTGACGTAAACTTAATGTGTTTTGAAAAAAAAAATAATATTTTAAGAATAATCTTATAATATCTTAACAGAGAATGTTA
This sequence comes from Musa balbisiana, assembly GCA_004837865.1. NCBI lineage: Eukaryota > Viridiplantae > Streptophyta > Magnoliopsida > Zingiberales > Musaceae > Musa > Musa balbisiana. The sequence continues at coordinate 36,357,466 of CM017193.1, forward strand.
GGATCGACAAATTGAGGATGAGAGAGTAAAAAAATGATAATATTATTTTTCAACGCAAATATACTTAGAAATATAGAAATGTTTTTTATCATAAATAAACTAAAATAATTTTTATCATTTTAATATTCCAAAGATTTACTAATGTCAAATAAATTGATTTGGAAACTTTTTTTTTTTTAGCTTATCAGAGCTATAACTCAAAATGGTCATTTGTGTCCCATATATTAATTATTACACAAATAAAATAGGTATTAAGTTTGAATCTTAGCATCATTATACTATTTGATGTAATAAAAATTTCTTTTTATTGCGTTTGCACGAGACCTCATTGACAATTGTGCCCTCCCACCGCGTATAATACGGTACATATTCTTTATGAGAGGGTAGAATTATAATATCACATCTCCATCGTAGTGATCATTGTTATGTTATTTAATGTAATAAAAATCGCATAGGATCTCAGTGACAATTGTACCCTCTCATCATATACAATGAAGTGTACGTATATACACACACTTACTCTTCGTGAGAGGGTGGAATTATAATATCATGTCTTCGTCGTATTGTCCATCATTTTATTATTCTTCATTACGTACTTAGTTGGTTTTGTCTAAGTTATGCGGTATTCTTGGGTGTCCGTTCGTAAAAATCAACCTTCTCGAAATCTCTTATAATCCCTCAAGATCTAAAATAAATAAATAAATTAGAAAAAACGTCTTACTCAGGATCCACAAACAATCATTTCAATAAATACTAACATCTCACTCGGGATCCACAAGCAACCATTTCAATAAACACTAACATCTCACTCGGGATCTACAAATAATTATTTTAATAAACACTTGATAGTTAATGTAAATTACAAATAAACTTTAATAAGTAATAACGGTCGCACAACGAAATCTTCCACGAGTATTCACGTTACACAACCTTTATTTACAAGTTTAAAACGATATCATCAAACCCAACTAAAATTGAGCTCACTATGCAAAACATAAACTATTTGATAAATACGTGAGCATCATTATACTATTTGATAAATATAATGAAAATTTCTCTCCATTACTATTTGATAAATATAATGATAAATACAATTATGCCTTCCCACCGTGTACAATGCAGTATACACGCTATTTATGGGAGGATAGAATAATAATATCAGTATTTGTCATATTGTCCACCTTTTCTCATTCCTCCCATCGATAATTAAATGGAAATCCACTCTTTTACGTCGTGGATTCTACTTACAATACAATTGGTGATACTATGAACCCATGTTGGAACCATAGCTTGAAGATTAGTTGGTAAAGACCTAAATATTATATTACAGTAGTTCTCGACGCGAAACCTCCATAAATTATAAACCCCAACACCCCTCCTCCTCCCTTTGCCTCCCTTCGACGTGTGAGTGCGACCCCACGAATTCCAAACTCCAAATGCCTCCATTATCGCTCTCCTCGACCCTCTTGCTCCTTCTCGCCATGTTATTGTCCTCCTCCTCTTGCGCCACCGCCGCCGCTGCAGAGAAACATGGCGCCGCATCTGGCATGCCGAGCTTCCGTGAGGCGCCACAATTCTACAACGCCCCGTCGTGCCCACCGCCGCTGCCGGCGGGGCCTGGAGCCGCCTGCTCCCCCAACGCGCTGGTACATGTTGCCATGACCCTCGACGTGGCTTACCTCCGCGGCTCCATGGCGGCCGTCCTCTCCGTCCTCCGGCACACCGGCTGCCCGCAGTCTGTCTTCTTCCACTTCGTGGCCTCCTCCGCCGCGGATTACCTCCGCGCCACCGTCGCTGGATCCTTCCCCTCCCTCGCCTTCCAGATCTATCCCTTCGTCGACGAGCCCCGTGTCGCGGGTCTAATCTCCACCTCCATCCGGGCCGCGCTCGACCGGCCCCTCAACTACGCGCGCTCCTACCTCGCCCGCGTCCTCCCGGAGTGCGCCCGCCGCGTTGTCTACCTCGATTCTGATCTCGTCCTCGTCGACGACGTCGCCAGCCTCGCTTCCATCCCGCTCCCCGATGGCGTCGCGCTCGCCGCCCCGGAGTACTGCAACGCCAACTTCACGTCCTACTTCACATCCACCTTCTGGGCCAACCCGGCGCTCTCCGTGATTTTCGAGGGGCGGCAGGCCTGCTACTTCAACACCGGCGTCATGGTCATGGAGCTCGGCCGGTGGCGAGACGGCGGGTACACGGAGCAAATCGAGGAATGGATGGAGCTCCAGAAACGGATGCGGATCTACGAGCTGGGTTCGCTGCCACCTTTCCTTCTCGTCTTCGCGGGTCGGATCGCGGCTGTGGAACACCGATGGAACCAGCACGGCCTCGGCGGCGACAACTACCGCGGGCTGTGCCGCGACCTCCACCTGGGGCCGGTCAGCTTGCTGCATTGGAGCGGCAAGGGGAAGCCTTGGGCGCGCCTCGACGCCGGGCGACCGTGCCCGTTGGACGCCCTCTGGGCGCCGTATGACCTCCTCCTCCGCGCCCCCTTCGCCATCGACGACTCATGATCCGACCCGAATCCATCCCCGTCGACCGACCCGACCCGGAACACACACACACACATCATCATCATCTTAATTTTCTTGCATCTTTTTTTCTTCTCCTCTGAAAGCACAAAGATTTTGCTGATCAAATGTAGTAGAACAATATGATATACTTATAATGTGTGGTTGAAAGGGGTGTACGTAAGTAAGGAGGATCTTAATGAACAAAATAATTGTGAGTTATAACTTCAGCTTCATTCCCTTCTACCTCACTTGCTGTTCTTATCATCTGTGGTAGGTACTAATGGAGTACTTATGTTAGTGCAACGATTGCTTTGCATTTTGAAGTGGGAAATTGAAAGACCTGCTCATTATTGCAAATATTAGAATGAAACATGTATTTTTACATTACTGCAACCTTTAGAATCCAAATGCAATAAAAAAGAGTTGCAGATCCTTTAATTCAGAATAAACTATTTAGAGGAAAAGGAATCCAAATTTGCAATGACCTCTACTTGAAGAAAAAAAAAATGAATTTACTATTATGTAACTATCCTATGTGTCTCATAATTTTGGTATGAATGGAATATAGAATCATAGTGTGTGTTTGGAAAGCTTAAAGAAAGGCATCAGAGTTTTCTTTGACCACTGCGAAATGCCAGGAAACATGTGGCATCTCCTCATCTCGTCAGCAATTTCGTGCTTAACGCCTCAAAGATGGCCCACGACTTGGCGGCTTTCTACACATGCTCCAAAGTCGAGGTCCTCATGGCCACGTTCGTGCTCATCAAGGGCAGAAGCTTCGAGCTGGGTAGGTGCTAAGAGACATTGACTTTGAGACACTTGTGGCTGCAACCTTCCTCAACCTCACTAGATATGCTGTTATATTAATTATTATTGTCTCAGTGTCGGTGATCTCACAAAGCTAGGAAACATATTTAGATAGTAAAAGAGTGGGACCCCTATGGAAATTAAATTAACTTGTACGTCAGATCCGATATTTAGCGAAGGCTAAGAGAGGACTAATAAAATAATCTGATAAATATTTTAAAAAAATTATATTATATATATTAAATTTGGTTTATAATTTAATAATAAATTTAAATATCAACTCAAGTACATCTTAATGTTAATAGATTTTGATGATGTTATCAAAATTGTTATAGAGAGATTTCGTTATATCAAGAAAATATATATATATCTATGGAAGGAGAGAAGTCACGTTCGCTTATTCTTGGAGGAGAATGATACATTTTGAATATAATTAATATAATGTATCTTTGGGGACTATATAAATCACATATATTTGGATCATGAAACATATAAAGTTTTAAAATTATAAAAAATTTTGAGTGAAATATAGAATATCTTGTTTTGTCTTACTCTTCCTTTGATAACTTTATCCTTTCTTCCTATCAAGTTTCATATTTGGTATCAAAGCTATTTTTAGAAATTGATATAAGTTATTCTGAAAATATTACATTTAGTGATTTGTCTCGTACCAATAAAAGGTAAATATAAAATTCTTCTTAGATTTAATAATGATAAAAAAATATATATATATTTGAAATATTTATTATGTTTCTCATATGAAAAATAATATTCTAAGCTTAGGACAATTGAGATGAAAGAGAATCAGAATAAAATATTGATATCACATATGAAAATGATAAAAATAAAATATTTTCTTTACATTTATTTATTTTTGATTGATCAAATTATTTTAAGACTGATATTGAGAACATTTAAAAAAGTGAGACCCCTATCGAAATTAAATTAACTATCAATATTAATCGAAGACTAAAAAAAGGATTAATAAAATAATCTCATATTGATTAATATTTAAAAAAATATTATATACAATACTCGAAAATAAATAAATAAGTCAAAATACTAATATTGTCATACTAATATTGTCAACCCTAGGAAATATTATCTACTTTGTAAACGTAAAAAAATATTTTTTTTAGCAAACTGATATTTGGAATAATTTATTTTAATATCCTATTTCTTATGGCAAGTGCAGACCGGAGTTGATCCTAAATCACATTATCAGCAGTCCATATAATCTAAATTATACTTGTAAGTAGCAATTAAGGAATGATGCAATAATAGATTTCTCTCTAACAACTAAGAGTAGACTAAATATTTATTAGTTAATATTTTTTAATTAATATGACGATAAATATCATTTATTGATTACCTCATAAGCCCGTCCTCAATCATGTCTGTCAATTATGTCATCTTTGTAGTTAATTATATAGCCAACCGTCTCAGCTACACTACTAATGGAAAAAATAAATAGGAATTTCTATGAAATCAAATCCGAAAATTTCAATTAAGTTCCTGAGGCACAAAATTGTAATGACAAAAATTGTCACGGCACAGAAGCATTAATTCACCTGAAATGGACTCCATTCCATAAAGAAGAACTCCTAAAAACTAATCATAGCAATTACAATAAGTGAAACACCAAAGATGAAGATGATAACAGCACTGAGAATGTTTGCCAGAAGTCTTCGGCAGCACAAAAAATCAGCATACAGACGTAGCAATTTGAGTTCAGCAATAGATAAAATCAGTTCCAGAACCTTTTACAATATAAATCAACTGGCATGCCCTACACCTTCCTCTCCAGCAGTCAGCTGGGGTTGGAAATCTCCAAACTAAAGAGAATTAGGCATTCACACACAAAAACAACTACAACTCCCTCAATACACATATTTGAAGATTAACCCTAATGGACCTACTCTATCCTGCACCTTATACCCGTGGTTGGCGTGTGCTGAAAATGTCAGCAGGCTCCCCAAAAGCATCTCCTTGTTAACAAGTTTTATGAAGTTTACCTTTTTTGGTGTATCCTCAAGATAGATTATTGGCCCCTCACATTAGCAGCAACAAAGATCTTTACAGTAAGCTGGGAAGCGTCTTAAAAGATATCCCAGTTAGGAATGTTGGCGCTTGCCTCATTCACCATCTTGACAAGAGTCACCTGACAGAATGTTCCGAAACCAAGAAACTAATATTCAGAAAACAGAAAAAAAAAAATCCATTGAAAATAAAAGGTTACCACGCTTTTTTTTTTTCTTTGGAGTACATTGAACATCTAAAGAGTAACATATTCCACATATCATGATCTAAAATACAAGGCGTCTGTGAACAACATCTCAAATGGAGCAGATATTTATCACTAACAGAAGAGAAACAGTTTCCATTAGCTATTACCACTGGCACGGTATATAAACTTCATCAACAGAAGTCCTGTCATGCATTTTTCTAGATGACATATTCACAATGGTTAGACCAGGGCAACATATACAAAGTAGATAAAATGTCAATACTTTTTATATCTATGCATGTTAAATTATATTCACAATAGTTAGACCAGGGAACTAAGTAATGTATATGAAGTAGATAAACATTCTGATATTATCTATGCATGTTAAGACAGTGCTTAAAGATGTATTCCAGAGGAAGGTTATGAAGAAACAAAGATTGCCCATGAATAACTTCCCAAATAAAAGAGACATACTGCTTGAACAACCTAATCCCCTAATGTTCCAGCACCATAGTTGCATGGCTAGTTCTTCTGCAGAGAGGCACCTCTTTTCTTCCTACTCAAGACCTTCTTCCTCTTTTTCTTATAGTTATTCAGGGACCTCTACGACATCCTCATTTCCATTTGCCAGAGAATTTAGCTATATTCTATTTGTTTTTAACAGCAATATCTAACTAGTCCTGCAAACTCCAAAATTTGAACATAGGAATACATTCAATATTAAGAAGGTAGTACATACTTCTTGCACAATTCATACTCAACTTGATTCAAGAAGTTACTGTCTTTATGCCTCTTCATAGTCCCTTCACTGTTGGTGTTGACTTATGCTGACTTAGATATGTTTGTGCTATGTCTAAGACTTCCACTACTAGGACATTGTCTTCCATCATCATCATCATCATGCGACACACCATTGTTAATAAGATTGCAACAATATTTCCAATATCTTGATTTACACATTTTCCTTTTTCCTTTTATTAGGTGAAGCAAACACTCTGTGCTAAACAAGATATACTATTGATTTCCACAACTGTATCCACTCCAGATCCACTACCCTTCAGGGTGTTTTTAAATATCTAATACTTTTGGTTTTGAAACCTGCTCCACCTGCTTTCTCTTCCAACAATTAAAATCAGAATACCATATAGCCACAATTATGACATCTAGGATGAATCAGTTCATAAATAACCCAGTTGACCATCTGGTTCCTCAATATGTATAAATTCAGGACAATCTGCATTAATCTGGCACATGATATACTTGCATTTCTAGCAGTATAGGCATCAGTGAATAAAGGTCTTCCCAGCAAACTCACAAACTTGCTTAGTATATTTGAGTGACGAATATAATCTGGGATTGGGAAAGTAATCTATGCAGGAATAGAAGACTCATTTTCTGTCACTTCATTGTGAATGGTTACAGAATTATAGGCCACTGACAAAAGAAGGATGGCCTATTACCCAGAATTTGTTGGCGTAGCTCCAGCAACTTTACAAATAAAGACAAGCATTTTTTTAGTTCAACCTCCAGCTAGCGTCAACAAACACTGAGTCCATTAATTTTATCAATGGACTCGCATTACCAAGATTTGGAATCACATCCTGCCCTGCTATTACAACTGGATTTTTCCTTGATTCAAAACTGATTCAGAATTACACAGAATGCAATTCTGAAAAGTCTAGATCCAAGTTGGTGGCCGAGACACCATATAATATCAGAAACCTCAATGTCCCTTCAAGCACAAAGCTTCATCAACAGCAATATCTTGCTCTTTCCCAGTATAGATTCGTCCAAATATGTATATGAGACAAAAAACAATTTGCACTTCAATCATTAAGAACATTATACTCTTTCAAGAACAGGTTTCCTATAGCTTCCCATCTCAATCCAGTTTCAATTTCTTTCAGAGATCCTATGCCATCAACTTGATCATTTGGGAAGAAATCACTAGCACCCAACTTTGGAATTGAACAAGAATATGGTTTGTGCTTCTGTCTCATTTCACATTGCCTTGAAACTTTTCTCCAGTCCTTGCTGATACAGATTTGCATTCTTAATCATAACAAAATGTCATTAGTTACAACTGCTGAGATTTGATATATGCACCAGCATATTTTTGAATCAATTAAGCAGACTAAATGGACAAAACTTGTGCTCTTAACATCTCATGTCAAATGGAAAGGCGGCTGTTCTACCTTTTTGAAAGTCCACGACCCTAAACTACAACTCTGCTTCCTTTACATGCTACTACAGCATTCTTATTCCAGACATTGTTTTAGCTTGTCCAAGAAAACACATAATTCCTGTTTTCTCCAAATAAAATTCGATGTGATCAATCTTTTTGCTCATAGATTATTTTTAACAATAACAACAACAAACTGTAATATCCTAACTATTTGGAGTTTGCTACATGAATCTTTTGTCATTGAGCACTATAAGAGTAATACTTTTAATCAAATTAAGAGTATTGAAATGTTTATATATAATTTTTAGTAAAATATTCTTAGGTCTCCCTCTATCTCTCCTCGTACCATTAATACTAATTAACTCAATTCTTCTCATTATAGCATTTAAATGATTATTCCTCATTTTTCTCTTTTTGGAGATCCATCTAATTGTTCATGACTGAAAATATTTCTTTTTCTGTCCATTGTAACTCCACCGATACAAATATTTTGCATTTGTTCTCTTAATCATCCAATACTCAGATCCATAAGGCATTGTAGGTCTAATAATATTTTATAAAATTTTTCTTTTAACTAAAAAGTATTCCGTGAACATAAAAGAAATTATGAAGCTCCACTTTATCTTAACGATCCAAATTTAATTTCATGAATATTCATCAATCTATTCATCTTATTTTATAAACGATCTAAGATACCTAAACCCTAGATGGTTGTCGATGGCCTAACATAACCTTCGATCTTTTCCATCCGAACTTTGGACCAGCATTAGCATTATTAGTGTTTGGACGTAGATTTTTTTTTATATATACAAAAAGGTTTTGGGAGCAAATCCCCATCTTTTTTTTTAAAAGGAAGTTCTTGCAAGAACAATGCAACGAGTAGGACAAAATCCATTTGAGTCGCTTTTTCATATCTGAATAGAGCCACAAAATGTTGTGTGTTTACTATATATCAAAATATGCATCTAAACATCTACAACAAGAAGAAGCTATAATGTTCTAAGTATTTAAGTACATGAACATCTGCTATCCTGAATATTCTGAATAAGAGTACATAACTACATATATGGATCCAGTAGTACTTTTATTTGGACAAGTGAATATTAAATACATCTTGAAGTACAAAGTTGATTGAATTGACACAAGAAAATATGTTTTTTATTTGTGATTCCTAAGCACAGTTTAAATGCCTTTTCCTTTCTTTCTTTTGACATATGAGCTTTCATGTCAAAAGAAATTTCACTGGACATTTGACCTTTCTTCTTATCCAAAAAATTTCATTGGTATTGTATCTGATGATTTATTTAATCCCAGTTTCATTTGGAACTATAAGAAATATTTCCATTCTGTTTCCAGTTGAATTTCAGGCCTTTGTCCTCTAGTGTCTACTTCAAATCCCAATTAGCATTAATTCTTGTTCTGATCTCCTTGGCCAACCCTCATCCACCATGAGACAACCTCCTGACCATGGACCAATATAGGGCCAATCTTAGTGTAATGAAAGGAGTGCAACTATGCAAACTTCTCTTGAGTCAATAGCTCAAATATTTATGAACATCAACTACAATTTTCTGTGTAGACAGAAAAAAATCCATCTAGATATCAATTGATCTAAGCAAAGACAGACAACAGTCAACAAAAAGATTATAAACAATAATCAATGAAAAAGATTAACACCTTCTCACACGTTAGAGAGTCAGAATCGGAGGCTAACCAGTTAAGCATGAGTAATGTAAAAACATACCACACTTTGTGGAACTCCATCAGGTGGTAAAGGAAGGTTCCTGGGAGGAGGCTTTTGACCAAATGATCTTTTGTCAAACCTCCATTCTCCAATTTTCCCATATGTTAACTCTCCCTGACGATTGTAACCAAAGGAAAAAAGAAAAGGCAATATAATACTTACGGCAAAAAACTCAAGTGTATGTATAAGATGATGGAAAACTTGGCATACTTTGGAATTTGTAAAAATAATAAGCAGAAAAGCTAACCATGAAATACCTTCATATTGTAGTCACATCCATAGGTATAATGGATAATGTATTTATCACCAACTTCTAAGTCCCAAGGAGGCTTAGATATACGAAGATACAAATCAGTTAGTCAAACTATAAATCTTAAAAATGCCATAATGTGCATGATAGACTTGCCATACCTGAATCATGAAATCCTTATGTAAGATGTTCCCCACCCCATTAAGAGCAGATGCAACAGCATATGCATACCTGGCAACAAATGTTATGAAATTAATATTTGAATCCAGTACAAGTTACTTAGCAGACAAACAAAAATCAGTGCTAAACATACAACCAACAAAATTGAAACACAGTTAAACAGACAGCATGACAGTAAGTGAAGAAAGAAATGGTTACTGAAACTCAAAAATAGATCAGGCCGTGAGAATCAGCATGAAGAAGACAATGAGAAATTACATTTCAAGCACCCAACCAAATGCTTTGTCTGCCTCGGGATTTTTCTTCATTGCCAAAGAGAGGTTCATCCATGTTGGAGCAATTTTCAGAAGAGATGCCTAAAGCCACATGCAATGCTCTAATGAAAAAAATAATTGAGTGTGAAATAGTAAGAAACTAGTAAAGTGTGAAATTACCTTCCCGATGATTACGGGAGAATTTCCTATAGGATCAATATCTGTGATTGGCCCCCTGTCCTCTGGGTAGTATTTACGAAGAACAGATTCAAACTTTTTGGGTTCAATGTAGAAGAAAGGGAAAGCAGCTCCAAGTCCAGCTTTAGCCAGGTTTGGTACAGGTTTAACAATAATATGGTCAGGCTCTGCCATTAAAATATATCTGCATAGGAATTAGGAATTACAAACAACATGCAAAAGAAGGAGATGGTCATTTGACTGATGATCCACTAATAACACATCAAAATTTTGTATACAATTGTAGTGTTAGCCTTACTCTTCCTGGATATCAGCCTTCTGAAGCCACTGGACGAATGCCCAAGGCCTATTGAGAACAATATATCCCTGAGGTTAGAAGGTGGAGTCTTGTCAAGAAAATACACTCATATCAAATCAATGGTCTGTCACAAAAATAAAAAGATACCTCATTCTTTAGGTTTAGTTTTTCCAGAAAGGGTTTTTTTTTTACAATTGGTATTTAACATCTTCATTCATTTGTTACATTCTCATATACTGTATGATATCTTCTAGGTAAGAACATCATTAACCTAATCCAATCGTGGAAATGTACTCATCCGCCAAAGAGACTCTAATGATGATCAAAAGAGAACCATGCAATACTGCGTATTATGAAATCTTGAGTACGTGTCACCCAAATTCCAAGTTTTACATCAAAAACACTCAATATGAAGACAAAAGTAGAGAATCGAGTTGCTTCTTGCTGAGTTTACCCAACCCTCAGCTCTAATTTAGTCCAGCAAGTTGACTACATATCTTGATATAGCTCCTCTCCGAAAATTGTTACCCTCAGCAGCAATTTCTCACCTACTGCTAACCATTATCGACTTCGAGTTCAAGCACGGAATTCCCTAGTGAACGTCATCGTATTTTCTCAGTACTTATTACTATTTCTCAAAGAAAAACTTAGATCACTCGGATAAAAACCTAATGGAGCGACGGCACCTGGTTGCATCACTCTCTCGCACATCCAAGCGAACTATCGAATAATTATTTTTTCCGCTGCAAACAAGTTATCATGCGCTCCTCAGAGAGCTAAACGCCGATCGCCCAAACCCTGAAACCCAGGAAGGGGAGAAACCAACGAGATCAAGGGGCACGAAGCTCAATCACCTGATCCGTTCCAGCAGGGAGGGGATCGGCGACGAACGTAGGGATCTCGTCCACTAATTTGTCGGGCCGGCCAGAGTGCAAGATCCTGGTGAATCCTCCCATCTCCGATGCCGGCGTGGCGTCCCGGACCTTCTTGAACCAGTAGTACATCACCCGGCACTGCCAGGCGTTGTAGACCGAGTCCGACGCCGTCACAGCGGTGTGGAACGGCCGCGGCCGCCGCCCCTCGTCCCGGCGGCGGTCGAACGGCATCTGTACCACTGGGTCGGAGGAGGAGCGGGAGGGAGGAGCGCCCCGGCGGCCAGGGAAGCCGGGATTGAGGAATATAGAAGTAGATGAGATGATCGCATTGTAGGTGATGAGGGCGACGGCCAGGGTGAGGAGGAGGTAGTAGAGAAACCTCCTACCAGACCCCATGCTCTATCCACTCTTCCTCTTCTCTTTCTCGAGAAGATGGGGCTCTTTCTGGTGTTCTTTGCTGTGTATAATAGACCGAGCGATACTGGTGTTCTCCAGGTTTAAGTGGAGGATATCTTATCTGTAGCGTCTCCAATATAATTCAAAATTTGAATTTATTTTATTATGCTAATCGATATAATTAGCATTTACTGTTTGATGTCTCATGATGCGTTGTTTTTAATGTCTCTTCACATATCCAATTATTAGTGTATCACATGTAAAGCCGAAAGAACTGAAGAGTTCTACGAACACTGTTGTGAGTGTTCGGCACGTATGATTATTATAATGTTTATACCGAAAAAATAAACTACAATTAAAATCAAGAAAAAGACTTTGAAATGTTATGTTTCATTGTCTTAGGAAAGTAAGATGTGTAACAATAATTTAGATTTTATACGGGTCCATGACTATATGGCGATCATCGTATCGTCCAAAAAATTCTAGTATCAATCGTTCTATAAATAAATATATAAAAAAGATAATTTTTTAAAAAAATATATATTTTAAAAAAATTCTTATAAATGCTTTTTTATTATATGAAAAGATAAATATATCCCTATTTCCGTCAGATCGATCTATCACTTCAGTTATATTTTATTAAAAAAATACTTTAAAAAATTTACAACCGTCCATCAAGTTCTGATCAACATGCTATCATGGTATCATGAATCATGGAAACTTCATCAATATCATTATATTATTTTTTAAGTTTAATAATATTTTTTTCATACTTTTTGTTTTTATAATACTATTTTTTAATTTGAAGATTAGTTTGTAAATTATTTTTTAAAATATAAAAATTAAATAAATTTTTTTTTATTTATATTAACTATTATTATTTTAGGACCGATCTAATATAGTTAGACCGATGTAATATATGATTCATTTGGGTTCGGTTTAGAATGGTGTTAGTGTCAACGTCTTACTGTCGTGACCTTAGAGCCCACATAGTTGGATTCGAGTCCGAATGATTGGAGATCTACCTGAATGATCCTTAACGCTGATGAGGCAACCGGCTTTGGTGGTTGGCTAAGTCATTGTTTTCTTCAAGAAGGGGGCTCCTCACCTGTGGCCCTCGGTGGTTGGCCCTCTGTCTCCGCCCCTGCACACAGGTCGAGTCGGGAGAGCTCGACCCGACCCCTTCGATGATCAAGTTAGTCGATTATCTGAGGGGGTTTCTCTTATCTTTTTTCCTCTTCTTTTTGTTCCGAGCGTGAGGGTTTTTATAGGGAAGGTTACCATCTCCTGATGTGCCCGCTTACAGAGAGTAGTGTCGTACCTTGGATAACGTTTGACACCGGCATTGGTGTTGCGTGAATGACCGGTCTCCTACAGGATGACGACGTGCCTCGGTCGGCGTTTTGATCTGCTTCGATCACGTGTTGTCAGGTCAGACCGAGACAAACAACCCCCGTGGCTCCTTGATCTACGTGACCTTGGAGACATCACCCAGGAGCAGATGATGTTAGTTCGCGTCTATTCATCACAGGTTACGTTAGTCCATGTCCCATCATTATTATTATCCTCATCAAATCAAATGGAAGGAAAGGATAAAAAAAAGACAAATGAGAAATTGAGAATATTTTTATCTAATTAAAAAAATAAGGGCTCTATTTACGAAAATACGAAAACAAAGACATTCCGTGGGAAATAGTAAAAAAAAAAAAAGAGGGTTTTCAGAGAATTTGTCCCCTCAAAAAAAAGATAAAATTTGAAAACCAAAATTTTTGAGAGATAAATGATAAACAAACCATATAATCTATTAAATTTATGTCCACTTCGGGAATATGCTTGACAACGGGCTGACAACGGGGCTGCTATCAAATTGTTGCACGGCAGCAAAGTGCTGCCTCCGAACTCTCAGACAATGAGCCCTATTTTATGGCTGCATTCTTTTCCAAAATATTTCTTGGCGCTGTTTTTTCCGTTTTATTTGTAGTTGTTTTTTAGTGCTTTTTAATATTTAGTTATTTTAGTTTGTGGACAAAAAGAAGGGGGGCCAAACTGTTTGAAGGCCGCGTCCGTCGCCGGCCCGCCGTCTTCCCTCGTCGTCGTCCTCCTCCTCCTCCTCCTGCCTTCTGCTCTGAATCAAGAAATGGGTTCGGGAAGTAGCCGCATGGCCCCGCGGTCGCCGCGCCGCCGGCAGCAAGCCCGGCCGAGGCTCGGGCTCGCGGCCTTCCTATGCGGCGGCGCCGCCGCCGAGGCCGCTGCCTCCGCCGATTCCCCCCAGGTCTTGATTCGACAGCAAGCAGAGATCTTGAAGAGCCAGTTCTCGATCTTTGGTTGTTTGTCTTGATAGTTATTAACCATAGTGCATGCCTTGTTTCTTGATCTGGAAGATGGTTGCTTGGCTTTCCAGGTTTTGTTGTGAACTTTCTTGACGATGCTTGTTTATTCATTTGTTCTTCTTTTTTTTTGTGTTATTCGTGTTGGCTTATTTTGGTTGTTGATTGTTTTTTTGTTGTGTGATCGGCGAAATGATATGATATGATGTTAGCAACACACGTTTTTCAGATCTAAAAATTAGGACGCGCTCTAGGAAATTGGATCAAATGTCGATTGGGTCTACAAGGATTGCTGTTTTGATTATGTCTTAAGGGGGCTTATGGTCCGCAATCCCTCTTTTCAGCTATGACAATCTTTTTGCATAGCATATTCATTTAACATTTGCCAGTAATCTGGAAATTCTCTTGAATAAGGTCTATGTAAGAGCGTGAAAGAGTTGGTGGCCTAAGGTGGCTAAACAAATACAGCGAATGATAATAAGCACCTTGACCATATGAATCAAACAAGTTGTTATATACTCAGGCATGCTATTCGCTTCTTTCTTTGATATAAAAAGAAGACTTTTGAGGTTATAAGAACAGAAGCACCCTACTCAGGTAATTCTCTATATTGGACTGAGGAGGCACTTAATTTTATCTCCAGAGTACAAAATTTTTGCTTCTGTAGGACCAGGGAATCTCGGTTAATCATGCGAGTAGTCATGGCACATGTGGAAATTTGAATATGAGAGTCATGTTGAGGAAGACAGGTTTGTTTTAATTAGACTTTAGTTGCTGAAGTTCTGGGAAATGACAGCTCTTTTACTTTTAAAAGATCTATTTCAAAGATGATATTTCTGGGTTCCTTCACTCCTGAACATGACATTTTCTATGTGAAGCTTATCAAAATCTTGAGAAATTTATTTTACTAACAGTTATTCTATTACTTTGATTTAAAGAAGTTTTGGATTCCAATCCAAAGGTGGTGGAAGCTACAATCTGATTCTGGAGAATCTCACTGCTAATTTCAACAGAATTGACACTTTGAGCATTCATTTCCTATCATGTATGCTATGGAGCTATCTCCAAACATTCTTGAGGTTCTGGTGATTGCGGATTGATACATGGATCAAAGGTCATGTACATAAGTTGGAATGTTAGTATTCAGTGTGGTATGTTAGCTCTGGGATGGGAAGCCTTTACAAAGAATTTGAAATTTTAATTATTTGTTCAGCTTAAATATTTCAGATATGTTTTGATGAATCCCAAGGTTTTGGCATGTGTTAATCTTAATTTGCATTGAGCTATGGTGTTAGCTCTGGCATAGGAAGCATTCATTGGAGGTTTGAAATTTAAACCCCTTCAAGTTATCCAAAGGTGGCAACTATGCATCTTAGCGTGCTCAATTTTCTAATCTCCTATTTGGCTATGATCTACTAGGCTATGTGGACGGCTCTCTTTGTTGTCCACCCGCGATGCTCAACATCTCAAGAGCACCCAGTCCAGTACCAAATTCGGATTACAAACTATGGTTACATTAAGATTGTCTCACCCTCCAAGTAATTCAAGCCTCAGTCGCTGGATCACTTGCCCCACTCATATCTTCATGTAACACTGTTACCAAAGCTTGGTGCAAGTTGCAAACTACCTTAGCAAATCATTCACGTACTTGCATGCTCAGTCTCCTATCTAGCCTCATGAAAACAAAAAAGAGGGAAGTACTATTGCTGATTATCTAATTCAAAATACCAAGGTACATTGTGCTCCTTTCAAAAAGTGTGTCATGTCTCTGAGGTCCATCTCAGCTATCAGTTACTGAACCTTCCTTTTGCTAACCTCCATGACTTCCTCATTGATGGCTACAACCTTAGAGTAGATAGCAGAAGTTGCCCTAGTAGTGTAACCTAAACTTATGTTGGTTCTTTTTGTCTTTTTTTATTCTTTATATTTCATGTAACATCAACTAGCCATATAGTAGGTTTTCTTGATTTTCTAGGATGAATCAAGAGATTCTGGATCATTAAAATTGTAAGTGCTGAGCAAAGCTAGATATATGAAATTAACTTACACTGTATTTTGAAACATAGACCCTTTTTAATATTTTGTTGAGTTAGTTTCATATAAAATTATAAAGAAAGAAATGATGAAATAGTCATCATAAACTTGGTTTTCCAATGATGTATTTCTATGCAATTTTCTGAGGACTATTCGCTTCTATCCATGTTAAATCAGCATCTTCTTCAGTCTTCTTATTTATGGTATGGGTGTTAGTGTGGGGTACACCATTTAACTTAGTTGATATGGATGGGTTGATTTACTTGTTTAGGTCAAGGTAACTATTATATCAGTTACTTCAATTTGCTTGTAACATTTCTTGCTAAACAATTAGTTATGCATTTAATTAAAACAATAGTGTTGGAATGCTTGAAAGTGATGAATTAATTAATTCTTTTTAGTTCAATAGTCTCCATTTTTAAGCTCTTTCTGAATGCATCGTAGAGTTGGAATGTGTATGAATCTACGTTATCTTTAGCTTGCATCTATAGAACTGAATGATATTGATAAGTTCAATTTTCATTTTCTGATTTACATAGCATAGCTGTCCAGAATGCAAGGATATCATGAATTGGGATGCAAACCATAGATCTCCATTTTAAAATGGGTAGGGTGGATCTTGGTTTGAGCCTATTCGAACTCTGATTTTGGTCAGGATGATAGTTATGATAAAAACAACTGAAAAAATAAATACTGATTTATCAAGTTATCATAACCCTCTAAAACCATCAAAGCTGCCTAAAACTACTAGAACCAACAGTGGTCCCATAATTTTTTTATTTCAACATCTTTGTTCAATGAATACTTCTCTTAACGTTAAGTATCTTGATATGAATTGTCTAAACTATGGGTGCTTGTAAAGGAACATCACATCTTTTCAAGTCTTAACACACCTTTTTCATAGAGGATTATTCAAAGAGTTAGAGCCTATCTTGCACTTGCAGCTCCTTCTCTGACTTTAGCTATTGGCACCAATAGCTTAACGGACTGAGACGGAGGAACCCTAGTGGGAATAGAAGGGTAAAGCTTCTTACTTATGAGCTCTCTTCCAAATCATATCTTCCTTAGCAAGTCTTATGGCATTGGTAGCATCAACAAATTGTGCGCAGAGCATGTGAAAGTGAATGGTGCTAACTTTCCATGGAAAAATACAATGCGCAAGAAGTAATCGAACTCCGAAGCTTTGGTAGTGAAAGAATATCTTAAGCTGCTAAAATTTTTAAGATATCAAAATTAGTGAAATTAAAACTCCTGGAGAAGAGCCAAATCTGAAATCAATACCATTCTTTGATATTAAACGGTACCTTAAGTCTTGATGTTTACATGTCCTCCTCTGGCTTAATTACATTGTATTATGGATACCCTAGGCTTAAGGTATCCTGCAAAGCCATGTTCTTGCATCCTCATAACTCCATAAAATGATTTCAGCAACGACTCATGCTCCCAAGGTTAATGTAATAAACAGAGTGGATATGGTCTACGTAATCCCTTATGTTTTTCACTTGGAACCTTATTAAGTCTGATCAAGGGGTGTCAACAATTATAGGCATTGAAATTTCGCCATTGACTTCATATGCAGGATTTTGATGGATGACATGTTCACTCATTTTGATGGGTATGATCCTGTTTGGGGGTTTTGAGATCTATTTTTATCCTTTTGAGAAGATTTCATTAATATCTAGCATCCAAGTTGCAAAAACATGCCAAACTTAATTTATAGAGGAAAGGGTTATGGCATGTGAAGGTGTTAAAGAAAAATCGAGTGCAGTTACTAATACTATGATAAATTGCTAAAAACTCGAATATAAGAATAGTTAACAAATACCAATTTGATTATTCGTTGCTGGCAGATTTTGCATAAATTCTTATAGCTGGAATCTGGCTTGTCATGAATCTTAACCATTTCTTTTATCCACTATGACTATATGTTTATGCAGAAATATGCATAAATTTAACTTTTGATGTTCAAAATGCAATATATTTTGATAATTTTGGTCACATATGAAAATGCTACTTAACATTCTCTAGATATTATGTTTATGTGGCCGTTATGTCACATAGTTTGTTCTTCATATAGAATTGCATATGCTTACATGCCACACCTGTTGAACTTTGGGAATTCTGATTTGCCACTAATATTGATAGATGCATTTGCTCTAAGTAACTTTTGAAGACTCTTGTTTTCTTCTTATTAGAGTGAAACTGCATGGTAATAATCCAATGACAATACTTATAACAAACTCAACAGTTTGTCCCGATACTATACTATTTTTTAAAAAGCTACTAGATGTCTGGTCAAAACTCAAATGAAGAAAGATATTGAACATGTGCAGTCGTGTATTAATCTTCAGTAGCTTAATATGATCACTTTATTTGTTTTATATATGGTTTTTTTGCTGGTATACACATGTATAGTTGTCGCCTTAATATGATTGCAACCATTCTTTGTTTATATGAATTATGTTGTGCAAAAAAATGATTAATGTCAGCTTAAAATATCTGAATTCTAGTTATTCCTCAAATCTTATTTCCAGTGACTTAAAAGTGGTTTATGTATTCTGGAAATGGATGTTTTATGCATTGCAATATTAAAAAGTTATGTCCTCTTCATGTTTTTCTAGTTATCCATTTTAATTAAGAAGGAAAAATGTGCACGTAGCGTGAGCAGAAATTTATGTGTTGTAATCTAGATCTGAGCATAGTTGTCTTTAATGAAGTTTTTTATTGTCAAACTCTAATTAACTTTATGTATCTACTGAATCACTCTTTTATGGTTATTGCAAGGATTACAATCATCACAAGGGCATTACTAAGATTTTTTCTACTACTTTGAGCCTATCTTAATGGCATTCTTATTGGCAGATTGAAGATAAGCTAGCAGAGAAATCAGTCGTTCATGCAAGACTCGATGGTTCTGTATTGAATTCTAATATCCAGATCTCAGTCAAGGAGTCTTCTCTAAGCTTTTCCCAAGAAAATAGGCCTTCTAGCTCCACCAGTGAACAAATGAGGTCTATTCAAAGCAATAATTGTGTCAATTGCGATCACTTGGAAAATTCTTGCATTGGGATGTCTCATTCTGAGAGGACTTCCAGACTACCAAGTATGTTAGGGAAACCAGTGGAAATTGTTGACACTACTTTAGCTCCAACAATGGAAGTAGCTAATTCCACAAACGGACATAATTCCCATAGTTTACCAAGCTTCTCAAGTGGCATGCATCAACTTGAACTTAGAGATCTACATACAAATGAGATTTTGTCCATTGTTAATCCTTCAGATGAGGTCGTGAGCCTCCCTAGTACCAATACAGAATATGTTTCTGTTATTCCAAGTGTATCCTCAACTTCTCATTTTTCAAGTGAAGAACCTCTAGGTGCAACTTTTTCTGGTTCAGATGCTCAAAGATCAACTGGATCTGGTGAACAAAGAAATGGAAGTGAACTTCATGTTGATTTGGTCAGCATCTCTTCTGATGTTCCCAATGGCTCTAGGGAGACAAGTAGTAGTGTGTCACGAAGGAATACTAGTAGACTTTTCTGGGATGCCTTTTCCAGACACAGTTCTAGGACTGTTGACTCAGCATTGATACATTCGTCTGCAGATAATAATGGTCTAGGATATCAGGACAGGTGGCTACTAGACATTGGTGATCACACTTATGGAGATGGGGCTGAAGATGATTCCTTTTACTTACGACAGAGACGCCATGGTTTAAATGGTGTTAGTTGGCATTCAAGATCTGAGGTGATCCTTTTATCCAGTTCTATTTCTCAAGTTATCACGTGTTAGTTTATTTATCTTATGGTAAGTTTCTGTTCTTTAAACTTATATGGTTTTCATCATTACCATCGTCCCTTTTTAATGACTTCATGTGTGCTTAATGTTATTGATAATTTGATATTGTTCAGTGATTCAGTACGATTGCTGATTTTTTTGTGTTTGCAGAATCTCGTCTTGTCATTGACCAACATTTGCTTTTTTACTTGTTTCTCAAATAATATGTACAACTTCTTCTCTTACAGTAGATTTATACATAATACTTCACATTTTTTCAAACATAGAGCTGACAATATTCTACCTTCAATATTGTGGTTTTACCGAAGAACCTTGATCCTTTTCCTTTTTGTAGTTCTTCATCACTAGTTAAGAACAATAGAACATATCTTGAGTTATTTGGACTTGGAAATTTCCTTGGTGCAGATAAGGGAGCGTCTTCATGCTGGCTTTAATAATAATGATGGGCAAGCATCTTCCTGCCCATCAGGTATCCATCAAGATGGCACATGCTCTTGCACACTGCTAATGACTGATGTGTCAAGTACGCGAGCCAGTATTGCACGAATTTTTGTGTTAGCCGAGGCATTATTTGAGGTAAATATTTTTTGCATCAGTTATGTTCCTCTCTGTTCAAGCAGTTAGCTCCATGATAAGTGCATTCTATTAAACATCTTTAAGTTTGATGGATCATGAATGCTAGAGTATTGATCCTGTTGACATTAAGCTTTTTTTGGTGAGTACCTTCTTGGATTGTAGCTGTCTGTGGTTGACAGGTGTTACAAATATTTTAGTTAGTAAATTTTTGTTTGGACTGATGATACACTCAAACCTGGAAGTCAGAAGCAACAAGTTAAATTGTTTAGATGAATTTACTGATGAATACTCCACATTTGAAAATAGCAGCTTTATTATAATAAAATATGTTGTTTTTGTAATAACTGCTACCAATTCTTTTAGTGACTGTTGCACTAGCTAGATTGGCACTAAGCTTTCTAGGTGCAGGTTAATGACCTATGAGATATATGTATCTTTTATTAACTGCTGAAAAAGCTGAATCTTTTGTCTTTCCTACGAGTTTAAACTTGCTAGTAAACCATTAAGTTCAAATATTTGAGAAGATGATTCTTGAGAATTATTCTACCTATCTTTCATAGATTGTTGGTACTATGTAGTTTGTAGTTGATACGATGCATTTGGGATAAGAACCAAGGGTAAAAATTTCAATCTGATCTCGATATTGGTCGGCAGTCCATTACCGTACAGGGTATGAGTATCAATATGGGGTTGAAATGGGTTGGTATCATCCGGACCACCACTATAGGCACAGAGGGAGAGTCATGGAAAAGCAGCATCTTGCAGTGATGGAGAGGCCGTGAAGTGATGGCACAGATGAGCGGTGGAGTCGGCGACGTGGTACAGAAAGGAGAAGTATCAACAGTAGCAGAAAAGAACAAGAGAAGAAAAAATAATAAAAGAGTAAGCGGGTACAAGTACTGAGCGGTAAGCACACCACTCAGAACAATATAGTACCAGGCAGCTTACTGCCTGATAAGTTTGGTGTGTTAAGCTTACTGGTCAGTAAGTTAGGTTTCAGACTAGACCGGGTGAAACACTCTGATCCCTGTACCTTTCAGTCACTGGTAAGATTTAAAGTTTAATCCCTTACAGAAACAATTCCTTCAGTAGAATCATGGTCCAGTGTTGTTATTGCACGGCATGAGTTGTGATTAAAGTTAGGCTCACTTACGATTGAAGTTTCTACTTGGCGATAAATGGTAATCAAGCTAAAAGATAAATTCCTAATCTAAAAGATAAATTCAATGTTGCCTCCTCATAACCTAGATTTTCTATTCATTTATGGCTTAGATACACTTTATTCTTATCTAAATATAATTTATGTACCTATAAATTAGGAGAAAACCCTAAAAAAGATTTCTTTTTAATTTATATCATTTTCTGATTTTTCTTTTGAGAAGTGATATGTACATTGATACCAATTGGTATGTACTGGTCTGCCATACCTGCCCATTAATCTATTTGCCAGCTGGTACATTGGTAGGTATTGTTCGTTATGTACCGACATATCAACAGATGGTTCATCAATACCAATCAGTACATATTTGTCTGACGTACCTGCCCATTAATCTGTAAACTCGGTCGGCATGATACAGCATTCCTTGGTTTAAAGATTACTAAACCACCATCATTATCATTTTATTATGCAATAAAATACTGGAGAGAGCTAACATTCAGTAGAGTTGGAGAGTGGGGTGTGCTAATCAACCAGTCAAATTGAAAACCTGAACCAATTGAGACACTCGATTTAGGTTGGAGACTGGGGTGTGCTAACCAACCAGTCAACTTTTTGTCCATTTCATAAAGTTTAAAGTCCAAATTGAATATTATTTAATAAAAATGTATCCATATAAGTAAATATCACAATCAAATCAAGCTAAATATTGGAAAATTCAATCACACAAAGTTGTTGCTTCATGATGTACCGCTGGATCGGGTCCAATACAGCACTGTGAGTGGTGTGACACAAGTAGAGAAAGACCTAAATAGATTTTGTTAGAAAACATAAAAATAATGATTTGATTTCTCTTAATTTGACCAGTGGTATTGTTTTCAACAAAGCCAACTAGTGGGAAAATCAATGTAGCTAACACTAAATAGTTATGACATTATGGCTTCTTCCTATTGTTGTTAATGTAAGAGATTAATCTTCCATGTTATCATGATAAACCATGATATGTGCTGATTAAACCATGATATCATGATAAACATGTTTACAGTTTAATAAAGACAAACAATATTGTTGATAAATCAGGTATCCGCTGCCTGACCTGAATCTTGTTTGGACATTGTCCTAAGGATGTATTCAACAAATCTATTTTATATAACAATGGTTAATCATTAAGATTTAACCATACTTTATCTAGAAGCTTTTTTTCCTTATAAGGGTTGCATGATATCTTGAACATATATGTGCTTTTTGTGGGAGTCATTGCTTGGCACACAAAGGACTCGTACTCGTTTCTGATTTGATCCATGCTATCAGCTCTGTACAGTGCTAGATATGATGAAATACATTTAAACATATCAGTCTCCGTATAAGGATGTGGCTAAGATGTTCAACTGTCATATCAATCATCCTGATTTCTCATGTTTACTATGAAGACAAAAATGCAATATGTCTCTCTTAGAATAGAAAAGAAGAGAAAAGAATTATAATTATTTAAAAGTTTTGATGCATTTGAGTGCACCTGCAGCTACTATCAGTTTGAGAGAGAAAACAGTAGAGTAGGTGGAAGAGGAAGAGGAAAGGAATTGGTCAAAATCATCTGTCAATCTCTGCCATTTTCAGTTTTTGACATTTGCCTTCTCTCTTTTGCATTATCCCCATATTGACATTTGACTTCTTTATATAGGAGGGTTCAGCCATAATAAGAGTATCAATTCATAGTTATTCCTTTTTTTTTGCTTTATTTATTTAAAGATTTAATTCATTACTTGAGATGAAGTGATATTTATTGAGATGGTAATTGAATACAATGGAAGTTTTTTTTTATTTTAGATTGTTTGATCTGTTTTCTTTTTCCTGATTTTAGGAGACTCGGGCCAGAATCCTCTTCTTTCTTTGCTGTTTAATAAAAACAAATAATGGCCACAGTTAATTTATCTATCATTACGGTGGTTATATTCCTGATAATCCCTCTGGTTACACTGGCTGACTTTTCTTTTGAAACATCTCTTTAGGCTGTTCTCTAATTCATATATTTATCTTTTTTATGTTGCTGCTAATCTTCATTAAGCTCAAAAGGTACTCAACATTCATAGATAAAGAAACTGAATGAGTTGTGTAATTAAGTTCATCATTGGTGCTAAAGTTCTTTCAAGTACGTTAGGTGATGATGTTAAAAGATCTCTAAAAGCACGAGGAAACTTATTACTAAGTGTCATAGTTCTAGTTCTTTTATTGACTTTTTATCTTATATAGACATGATTACAATGCAGGTCCTGGATGAAATTCATCACCAACCTGGATCACTTTCGCTTTCTGTGGTTTCAGTCCCAGCACCAGAATCTATTGTCAATTCCTTGCCTTCAAAGATCCACAGAAAACCTGACACTGCCTTGGGCACTGATGGCGTGGAACAGTAAGCTTTTCATCTGTAGATCTTGTTGTCCTTGGGAAACCGGAATTGCCACTTTACCATATTTACCACTAAATCCATGTTATTCTCTAGGCCATTAATTGCAATTTAAATATTCCAATCAAGAAAAAAAACAAACAAAAGGGTCAATTAAATCTGGTTTCAGATCTACGGAAACAAAACCTATCTCTTCTATGATTATGCATGAGATTTTTAGCAGTCAATTAAAACTTAGGATTGCAAATCCACTTTTTCATTTGGAAAGATTGTGAATCTTTTGTTCAAATGTTGTTAAAAGGAAACTTTTACAGTCATGTATCAGAGAGAGAAGATTCATTTTCTGATAAATTAAACTATCTTACAAGTGCAAACCTGATATTGTTAGTCCTATAATGTCATTTATTTAATTACATTAGGTTATAGATATTAACAAGGATTTCTTTTTTTTGCATATATAGCATCTAATTATATGATATCCATCAGAAATGGTGAAATCTTTCGGAGATAGATATGGGGAGGATCAGAAACAATTTGGTTATGGATCCCACCTGGTGTTTCAATTTTGTAACTGGAAAATACCTTTTAAAACATATTCCAATGTCTCTATGATCGATTGTTAATCAGATTTCTTCTGGCTTGCTTTTCTTTTCAACACTGCTAGTCCTGCTTCTCACCTCGTGGGGAATTGTACACATGGTGAAGAAGCTGATTCCAACTGTCATTGTCTTCATATTTTGTCCCAACTGAAATTTGATATTTATTTACAATTTAATAGTAGTATCAATTTTTGAAGATTCATTTTGCCTATACAATCTAAAGCTATATATATTTACAACGATGCACATAAGAAAATCAGTGACAATTAAGAGGCCAGGATGTCATTAAGATCTTGAATCTGTGAACCTTTCTTTCCTCAAAATTATCTAGTATGAGACAAAGCTCCAGCTATTTCACTAGATTACTTCATTTGTTTACTACTCATGCACAAGATGATTTCAACTACATATCGAATATGTATAGAATGTTAATCTGCATTTTCACATCACTGGTTTAACAACTGATGTTTCTTCTTGTTCTCCTTTGTCCAAATTGTCATCGAGCAGACCCCAATAGTAAGCTTTCTTATGCTCAATATTTCCCTAAATTCCTTCTAAACCCAAATGCTCTTCTGACACTTGGCACCATCCTTCTTCCTGATTCCTAACCAGCATGTTTTCAGTCCCAGTCATATTTCACATGTAAACTATTTGTCATTGAACAGATGTTACATCTGCTTGGCTGATTACGATGATGGGGACATCATAAGAGTCCTTCCCTGCCACCATGAATACCACAAGTCTTGTGTTGATAAATGGCTTAAAGAAATTCACGGGTAATTATTTTCTCTCTGATTTTTGTGTTTCAAATGTTTGTATGTGCCCCTGACTTAATTTCTTTGTTACTGTTGGTTACAGGGTATGTCCTCTGTGCCGCCACAATGTTAGTGAAGGTGTCACTGGCATCACTCTCCCAAACTCATAAACACCGGTGGGTAGTATGATGCAAGTGAAGGTGTCACTGGTAGCTCAATCTCGAACTCGTAAATATCATGTGTACAATGAAACCGTGAATGTACTGGTCATGTAGCAAATCCTAAATGGTTCTGTTTCCACTTTTATTTTTGCACATATTTCCTTGTTGTCCTCTGCGATACACACATCGATGGAGAAGACTCATCTCTTACGATGAGCAATTGAATGTTGAACGACCTTTTTGCACCCTTCTGGGCAGTAAGATGAGAATCCCAAACTTTACAGCGCATTTGACATTTGAATTATAGTTGTGCGAGGCAACGAAGAGATGTTTTGTGCAGTTTCGCATGATCATTACAAATGCATATTCTCAGCGGTCCACTCAGTTTAATGAATTCCGTACAATGGCATGTTATATATTTGTAAGTGCTTCTTGCATCATGCTATATTCTGTTATCAAATATGAAGTTCTAGCTGAGTACTTTATAAGAATCTCTTGCAACATGATTGATTATTGTGGAAAGAGAACAAAATTGAAAACGCTAGCTAATAATATGTTGTTCAAGTCCAATTTTCATGAATTTGTGATATGTTGCCGTTTGCATCAAACTCTACAACATCATCAGTGTTCATTCATAAGAAGCCTCTCTCTCTCTCTATTTTACTTTTTGGTTTCTTGGTGGCTTTTTTATAGCAAAAAAATCCTCAACAATTTATTTTTCGCAATGGGTATAGTCCGGAGCAGTAGATCGAGTCATTATTATTACATGACTGGTCTATAATGATCTGATTTGAATCAAATGAAGTTGATAACTTATCTTAATTTGATATCAAAATCATCTTATTTTAATTTAATTTAGACTTTAACAAAAATATTACTGAATCTATTATGTTTTTTTTCTTATTTTTATTTTAAAATAATTAAACATAATCCAAATTATAAACATATTTATGTGTATATCATGAGATCATTAATTTTATTTCTTGCTATGATCTTAATTTGCTATAACTTCTTCTCAAATATGCTACAATAAATATCATAAACTGTATTATGTACCAAATCAAGATGCAAAACTTGAATCAGACAAGATCAGGGTAATTCAAATGAATTAATGATCGTTATTATCGATATTATGTAAGCATAATTTAAATTTCCATATAAAAATAATATTAAAATATTAAAATGGTATTTACCTTAAATAAGAAGAAAAGTCGTGAACGAAGGATAAGGAGCTCAGTAGGGGTATTTTCGGCAGCCAAAAAAGTATCGCAGCCTCCTCTGACCCAAAGCGAAGCAGCTTTTAACCCCCCCCCCCCCTTCTCCTCCGCCTCCAATTTCATCTTGCCTCTATCGCCGGCAGATCTCGGCTACTAGGTTTGAATCTTTTCTTTGTTTCGTCATTTAATTGATTTTCTTGTAAATTTTCTTCTTTTTTTTCCTGCGATTTCTTGAAACATTGTAGTCTTTGCTGAATAGATCCGTTGTTCCATCTGTCCAAGCCCGTTAATTCTCTCTTTTCTTCTCCAGATCTGGGTGAAGAACCCATCTCCTATGGGTTTTGCCGCGGAATCCGGCGCCAAGATGGGATTTTTTCGTAGGCTCGCCCTCTGGATCTTGATCTCCTGCCTCGCCGTCCGATCCGGCGATGGGTTCTACCTCCCCGGCAGCTACCCGCACCGGTACCCCGCCGGCGGCGCTCTCCCGGTCAAGGTGAACTCCCTCACCTCCATCGAGACCGAGATGCCCTTCAGCTACTACAGCCTCCCCTTCTGCCGCCCGGCGGAGGGGATCAAGGACAGCGCTGAAAACCTCGGCGAGCTCCTCATGGGCGACCGCATCGAGAACTCCCCATACCGCTTCAAGATGTTCACCAACGAGTCCGACGTCTTCCTCTGCCGGACCGACCCGCTCTCGGCCCAGGACTTCCGTCTCCTCAAGAAGAGGATCGACGAGATGTATCAGGTCAACCTGATCCTCGAAAACCTACCCGCGATCCGCTACACCAAGAAGGACGATTACGTCCTTCGGTGGACGGGGTACCCGGTTGGGATCCTGATCGGCGACGCCTACTATGTGTTCAACCACCTAAAATTCACAGTTTTGGTACACAAGTATGAGGAGACGAATGTGGCGAGGGTGATGGGCACACGGGACGCAGCCGAGGCGATCCCGACAGTGGACAAGGCAGGTTCAGGGTCTCCCAGTTGGATGGTGGTTGGTTTCGAGGTCGTGCCATGTAGTTTTCGACATGATGCGGATTTGGTCAAGGCTCTGAAGATGTACGATAAGTACCCAGTGAAGATCCAGTGCGATCCCAAGGCAGTGGCCATGAGAGTGAAGGAAAACGAACCTATTGTCTTCACTTATGAGGTTGCATTCGTCGAGAGTGACATCAAGTGGCCATCTCGCTGGGATGCCTATTTGAAGATGGAGGGGGCGAAGGTTCACTGGTTCTCGATCCTGAATTCCCTAATGGTGATCGCTTTCCTTGCTGGTATTGTTCTCGTGATCCTGTTGAGGACTGTTCGAAGGGATCTGACTCGGTATGAGGAGCTCGACAAGGAGGCACAGGCTCAGATGAATGAGGAGCTATCAGGATGGAAGCTTGTAGTTGGGGATGTGTTCAGAGCTCCAAGTCATCCGTTGCTCCTTTGTGTATTGGTTGGTGATGGAGTTCAGATACTTGGTATGGCAATCGTAACCATCTTGTTCGCCGCACTTGGATTCATGTCCCCTGCATCAAGGGGAACTCTCATCACAGGAATGCTGTTCTTCTTCCTGATTCTTGGGATCGCTGCTGGATATGTTGCTGTCAGGATGTGGAAGACAATCAAAACTGGGGATCACTCTGGTTGGATTTCGGTTTCTTGGCGGGTTGCTTGTTTCTTCCCTGGTATTGCGTTCTTGATCCTGACAACATTGAACTTCCTGTTGTGGGGTAGCCATAGCACAGGGGCAATACCCATTTCTTTGTTCATCATATTGCTTTTGCTCTGGTTCTGCATCTCAGTTCCACTGACACTTGTTGGTGGCTTCCTTGGTGCCAAGGCACCGCACATTGAGTACCCAGTTAGGACTAATCAGATACCTCGCGAGATTCCTCAGCAGAAATACCCACCGTGGTTGTTGGTTCTTGGAGCTGGGACCCTACCATTTGGCACTCTTTTCATCGAGCTCTTCTTCATAATGTCAAGCATCTGGATGGGCCGTGTGTACTATGTCTTTGGCTTTCTCTTCATCGTAATGATTCTTCTTGTCGTCGTTTGTGCCGAAGTTTCTTTAGTTCTGACCTACATGCACCTGTGTGTTGAGGATTGGAAGTGGTGGTGGAAATCCTTCTTCTCATCAGGATCAGTGGCTATCTACATATTCTTATACTCTGTGAACTATCTGGTGTTTGATCTTAAGAACTTAAGTGGGCCCATCTCTGCCTCCCTCTACCTTGGCTACTCTTTGTTGATGGTCATCGCAATCATGCTTGCAACTGGTACAATCGGATTCATCTCAGCATTCGGGTTCGTCCATTACCTCTTTTCATCAGTCAAAATAGATTGATGGACTTTAATGAGAAAGCTTCCTCGACGAAAGAAAAACTTGGTCAAGGCTAAGTGAGATTAAAGTTTGTCACTCACTGGTTGATCATTTGAAATTTGAGGCTCTACAGGGAAATAATATTTCACATGGCTATTGTTTCATGCATCGGCACCTGGTAAGATGCAATAGAATGTACGCTGCAGAGCCGTTAGTTCTTTTTTCTATTTTTTTATCTTCCTTTTGTTCTATTAGTTCATCTAGCTGTATACTGGATTGTCGGTAACAATGCATTTTACTTTCTGAATGCTGAACAACTGTAGATGCAATTGTAATTCATTGTGCTTTTTGTTATCTTAACATGATCTCATATAGATAATTATGGCCCATGTCTAGTGTTGCAACTGGATGAATCTGATCCATTTGCCTTTCATTTGATTATACATTATCTCTGTTCATTTAAGAACCGTATCTTGGTAAAACATGGTGAAATTACAAGGTTGAATGTTTTGGTGTTTGCCTAAAAGTCTTTTCTTATGTATTTTTGCGTAGTATGTTGATTAAGTTTATGCTATCCAATTGGCCAGATATCAGTATTTGGATGCAGATGTTAGCCTGATATGTCATGGAATGTAGTGATCCAAATATGCTCAAGAATATTTCGTCAAGAGCCACTCAGAAAACTCATACATGTGTGTTCAGATCATGGAGCCGAGCAAGCACAAGAAAATTCCCCACAGAAACTGTAATATTATCAGTTTAGATTTTGGTGATGATCAAGGCAACCATTGATGATAGACGTGATGAAATGTAGATGCCCTAATAAAAGTAAGACTCCTCATGATGCATATATTGAGACTAGTTTAGATTGTGAATCGAGCTAGAGCATTGAAGGTGACCAAGATCATGAGTCTTTTTAAGGAAAAAGAAGTGATATTTGGAAGATAAAGAAAAGAAGTACTTAGTTATTTTTAGTATTTTGATCTTTATATTTTTAAAAATTATAATAAGATTTTTTATATTTATAAAAATAAAATATTTGATTTTCTTTTTTTCTCATATCGTCGATTTTGTTGATGGAAATATCGTAAAGTTAATCATTGAGCACGAATATGAGAAGAAACGAAGTCCATTTAATAGGGGTTAAAGTTGCCCATTATTCATCAATCGGTTTCACCCACGTTAATCTAAATCATAGAGTAAAATATTTTTTTATTTTTTAATAAAAATAAATGATGAAAATAAGATCCAAGCTTAAGACTTTATAATATAAATTTTATAATATATTGATAAAATTTTTACCTACTAAATTAGTTATTGCTACGCGAAGGAGGATACAAAGTTTCGTCCTCCACCTCTTCCCTCGGTCATTTCTGGGATTGGCCTCGAGTCCTATATCCTTGTCAGTTTCAACTCAATTCTGTTTCCACCACTGCAGATGTCTATAGGCATATCTGTTGTGCAAATGCATGACCTAACCTACGAGAGCAAGCCAAAGTCTATATAAATCTTGTTTCACTACTGAACTCGGTACAAGAAAATATCTCTAATTCAAGTAACAGAAATTCAAATATTTTAATTATTTTTAAAATGATAAAAAATCTATGCTCATAAGTTCTCATAGTGTGTCATGCCGGTTTGTCGATAACGACGTCTCTTAGACGGGCCTTAATCAACCAATAAAGATTTTGGTCATTATTTTGTAGCACGAAAAAGGACTAATCGTCTAAAATCTTGAAAACTATCTTTTTAAGAATGAGCAATGGGAATTTCTCAACAATATATAGCGACCTTAGGCCAGTAATATGCAAAGAACTCATTTATCGGAGATGCAAGATGAAAGAAAGAAAGAAAGCAATACGACTAAAGGGAAATGAAAAGCAAATTGTGTATCCATGAATTGCTTCTCTGTGACATTAACACTCGTGGCCACTTGATATGGACCACATGATCATCTGATTAGACAGAATTCTACTGTTGAATTTTCGTTCCATGACAAAAAGGAAATCCAGAGGCTGAAGTAACACTTGAAACTTTTGCCTCAAATAAGAAATTGCACATCAAAAGTCCACAAATAGACAACTAGAGCTACATTTTATAGCTGATAAAAACCACAAAAGAAGTATCTGTAAGCACTGAAACCCTTTTTCGCCTCGGAAAAAGAGAACTAAGCTTTATTTATCACAGTTCAAATTTGACGTCAACAAAATTTTGTGTTCTGTATTATTTAACTACACGTTAACTTTTGATAGACGAACTAATTTTGACACTAGAAGCGCTGCAGTGAACA
Organism: Musa balbisiana; assembly: GCA_004837865.1. Lineage (NCBI taxonomy): Eukaryota > Viridiplantae > Streptophyta > Magnoliopsida > Zingiberales > Musaceae > Musa > Musa balbisiana. The sequence goes on from CM017193.1 coordinate 36,389,024, forward strand.
GCTGAACAATGCCAAAAATTTTCAGAATCAGAATCACCGTCGATAGATAACCATGAATCAATGCTAACTTCTCTAGTTGACGTTGTGGAATGAATCGATTATGGCATCTGCAAGGTATTCACATTTAGACAGGGAGAGTCCAGCCAAAGATATTCTTCCATCCTTTGTCATGTAAATGTGCCATTTGTCCGTCATATGGTCGCTCTAACAAGACAAATACATCATAAAAAAATTCACAACATAAAAAAGTGTAATTAAATTATTTCACACTGTGAACACTGCATGCATAAAATGGTAAAAAAGGCGTAAAACTAATCTCAATATTATATGAGATGTGAGCAGTCATTATACCTGTGCTTTGTGCAAACCAGTATATGAGAACATGCCAATTTGCTTGAGGACAAAAGACCAATCCTTCCCGCTTTTATCTTTCTGAGAAAGATTCTCATAGAGTCTCCGCCTTACATTCTTTATTCGACCAGCCATTAGTTCCATCTCTTGTTTCCATTCATTAAAAAGATTTGGGTCTCCAACGACATTGGCAACTATTCTAGCACCATGAACAGGAGGATTTGAATACATAGGCCGGGCTAGCCTTTTCAGTTGGCTTTTCACCCTGATTACAAGAGGAAGAGGTAATGAATAAAATAAGAAACAAGATACAGATCATATAAAATGTTTTCTGTGTAGATTTCACAGCATACCTTGTACCAGCATCTGAAGATGAGCAAACAACATTAATGGCTCCAATTCTTTCTGCATACAAACCTAAATTTTTACTGTAAGACTGAGCAACCAGAAGCTCGAAACCACGACTGACAAACAGCCTGATGGAGTATGCATCTGCATCAAGGCTTCCACTAGCAAAACCCTGAAAATCGTATCAAGATTCAGGTGCAAGTCATATTGCAAAAGTAACAACATGTGTATTAGAAACTGTCACCTGGTATGCAACATCAAAGAAAGGGATGTGATTCTTCTCTTGAATGACATCAGCAATCTTTTCCCACTGCTCAGGAGTTGGATCAATTCCTGTTGGATTGTGTGCACATCCATGTAACAGGACAAAAGATCCATCTGGTGCAGCCTAAAAGCAAAAAAATTATTGTAACTTATTAGCATAATATAAGGCATATAAGAAGGAAATTCTTCATATTTTGTAAGCAATAGTTGTACTTTTTGCAATCAAAACAATGCACAGACTAAAAGAAATTGAACTAAACTAAACAGAATGCTAGAATTACGAATAAACCAACTCCAAAGGCTTCCCTCCGAAGTAATCAGGTAATGTTTGGTCCAAACAGCATCTAGGCAGTCTTTACTTTGATTCGAGTATACATCATTCACCATTGTACCAATAAATAAAATGAAAAAAGGAAAAGGTGAGAGCACCTGAATATATAGATAAAATATAATTACTGGGATGGCATTTTGGATTCATCATAATTTTGCATCACGAATTGCAGTAGAGAAAAAATCTTACAAATACTTTTGAGTTTTATAGTTAGAAAAACCAATATATCTCAATTTCAGAATTCTCGAGAAAGGATCAAATAATAAAGCATTACAATTGAAGGCATAATTGGTTTTTAAGTTTTATCACCACTTTTTTGACAATCAACTACAAAGGCACTTACTATCAAGATGATAATTGTCATATGAAAACTAATAAGCAACCCAAGTCATGGCTAATCGTCTACCATGACTCCAAAAAAAAAAAAAGAATTTACCCACATACCACAAACCAAGATTCAAGGGTTTCAAATACCCAATGAGTCGAAACAAGGACCAGATGTAAAAAACTCCCATCAATGAGAGTCTAGAAAGAGTCTATGTACGCACAAATACGAAGACTATTTCCATGACTCGAATCGTTGTCACCAAGATCACAGAAAAAGCAACCTTATCATAACATCAAGACCCACCTTCTTCCAGATGCCAACTAACTATGATAACAAATTTCAAAGTTAGTTTAAATAATATAGTCAATAGTTTCTATCTGTAGTTCTCTCGTGTGGTCCTGATGTACTTAAAATTAAGAGATAAGAAGCAAAGTTCAATGTATGGACAAACAAGAAACTATTTCTGTGACTTGAATCCTTGTCCCCTAGATCACAAAAAGAAAACAACATTTTCATGACATCAAGACCCATCCTATACAACATACCAAGTACAAATAATCAGGCTGGTTTAGATACTATGGTTGATATATTATCTCAGTAGCTCCAACTTGTGGTCCTGATCTAGTTAAAGTTAGAGACACAAGAAGCAATGTTCAAAAGTACCAGCCATTAGATACTGAATGTTTGAGAATATGTTAGGATGAATTTTGCAAAGAGGTAACAAAAATGAAAGCTTACTGCAGGAAATAAGGGGCATAAGAATTTGACTAAAATGAAAAATTGAACGTAGGTGATTTGCATAAATTCCAAAAGAAAGGATGAAAGTCTTCTTTTTCTTCATTCAAATTGGAACATCCTTTTTATTTCTGAAAAAAAATAAGGTCACAGGTGAAGTATGATGCAGACTCCAGTGCCATAAACCAAGACTCAGCATTACCTTAATATCAGCTACCATTCCATCAAAGTCCAACCCAACTGTCCTCGGATCAAAATATCGATATTCAGACCAGGGAACCCTAGCATCATTGAAAATGTTCTTGTGATTACCTGTAAGTCAAATAGGATATAACAACATGTCAATTTCAGTATTTGTCCATTGCCATCCCACAAAATGTTCTAAGATCATTGCATACCCCAAGTTGGAGAGGATATCAAAGCTTTTGCATCAGGAAAATATCGTTGTATAAAAGCTGCTGCAAGCCGAAGAGAACCAGTCCCTGAAAGTCCTTGAATGGTAGCAACCTGAATCACCAAAACTAAAATGTTTAAGAAACCTGTACCACTGACCAAAGAGGATCTGTCTCAGACCAGTGCATACTGGTCGGTGTGGCACAATACAGGTCACTAGGCATCAAAATTGATTAAAAACGACCACTTTAAAACCTGCCCTCTATTGTGGTACACCAAAATATTGGGCTCAGCTCATGGTACACCTTTATACCATGATATTTGAACACTGGTGAGATTACATTTCTCTACATCAGCATTGAAGGTGAAAAAAATTTCCAACATGAACAAACAAAACGATATGAGAGCATACCCTTCCTTCCTGGATAACAGAATTATCTGCTCCAAATAATAGTTCTGCAGTAACCTTATTAAATGCAGCCAAACCTTCAATAGGAAGATACTGCAATATCAGATGTAGCGTGGGGATTAGAATGAATTACTGGGAGCTATGACCCATATGGTTGAATAAACCGAACAATGAAATACCTCCTTGTTTTCTCCTCTTTCCAGCATAAGCTTTTCTGCCTACATAACAAAATAGCAATGGTTTGTTTTAAGCATTACTATAATCACCTTCAATACATGATTGATGGGGAAGAAAAATGAACAGCAAGATTAAATGATATCATCCTTGGGTGCTTTAACCACAACAACAAAGATACTGATAGAAGAAAAGTTTAGCCTCATCTTGTACCTTTTTAACTACATTTAGCACATATGGTTGAAGTTCTTCTGTCCTGTAAGCTCCCACACCAAGATTAAGTTTCAGGTCATTTGTGTCAGCTCTGAATGCCTCAGAAACCCCAAGAATTGGATCCGGAGGAGCCATGGTAACACCCTCGAAACGAGAAACATTTACTGAGACAGTCATACTAACTCTTCTGAAAGCCTGAAATTTGAAATCAATCTAATATTTATTTCCAAGCATGGTCAATATTTATTTACAAAGAGTTAACAATATCTAGAGAAACTAAAGACCTGTATCATGCTACCTTCAATGTTCCTAAATGTAAGAAACATCTTAATTTGGTAATCACAAATCAATTTCAATTTTAATGTTGTAGAAAAGAAGGCTTGACCATCAAGTTATTAATATTAGCAGTCACAGGTTTTGCAGTTCTATCTCTAAAATTTTTAGAAGTTGATTTCATTTAAAATTTACAGAAACCTGAGACACCCGTGCTGATTGAAAAAAAGAAAGCATGTGCTCTTAGAACAGATCATTAGGACACGCCACTATGGGTGTTTGCAGTAAAAATGGTAAGTTGGGGGAAACTAAAATAAAGAGGAGAAATATGTGATGGCTAACAAAACTAAAAAATAAAAAAAATCTGATAGAGGAAAGCTTGGAAAGATAGGCTCTCTATGGCAACCTATCAATATCCATTATCATGTGGACACAGTGAACACATATAACATAATAAGAAATAACAACAGCAATGAGATATCCAATTTAGTCCCACATCCGAAGTGTGAGAAGGCCTGAGTAGACTTATAAAAGCTAGATGAGTCTAATACCATTAATTGGATTTAAACAGACAGTAGTTCAGACTTAAAATTAATAGGTTGTTTGTCTCATTGGTCATATTGTGACAAACAATGTTACCAACAACACTTGAGAACTTAGATTTTTAATATATGTTTTTCAAAAACAAATGTATAAAAGAAAAGTAACAAATAGGTCCTCAGTTGTTAATATGGAGATTTTCCATTTTAAAAGTACAGAAATTGTAGTCCTCCAACTTAGTCTTACACTAGAAGTGGAAGAAGACTTGAATAGACTTATAAGACCAAAACGAGTCTACTATCATGAACTTTGAGTTTAAACATTTTTTGTCGGTGGTTCAAACTCAACAAAGTTAATGGATTGGTTATCACATCAAGTCACGTCATAACAAATGATATCAGACTTGATCTAGTATTGACCAAAATGAGAGGCTCGAGTAGGAAAGGACTATCCGCTACTAGGATTAGCTCCAACATGCATCATGCTAGATTCTAATTCTAGATTCTGTTAGGTCATCAACAAAGACGTCAAGCCCTTAGGTGGGAGAGATTATAATATCTCAATTTAATCCCACATCTGAAGTAGGAGAAGACTTAAATGGACTTATAAGGGCTAGATTTTTTATTACTATAAACATGAACTTAAGTATTTTGAATTAATGATTTAAACTTAATAAATTAATGTATGAATTATCATATAATGGTATCAAAATCAATCTAGTGTTGGATATGGTGGGACTCAAATAGGAAAGGACAATTAATAAATAGGGTTGGAGGGCACATCACAATATGGCTACGTTAGGTCTCACATACATCTTGAGTGAGGGAGATTATAATATCCTGATCTATTCTCACATCGGAAGGCGAAGAAGAATTGAATGTAGATCCATTACCATAAATTTGGATTTAAGCATCTTAGGCTATTGATTCTTCAAGCTCAACAAAATTATTGGATCATATACCCCATCAGAATGGATCATTATAAAATACTATGAGTAAAGCATAAAATAGCAAACAATTTGACCTTATTGGACATCTTTTGGTGATGAAAAGACAAAGACATACAAATAGAATGAAGCATTTATCTGCTTGTATGCTTAAGTTTATTTTCTTTTGTCATATGTGGACTTCAATTGCTGCCAAGACTTAATTATATATCTGAACTTTGTTTATCAATGCAATCCTCCAGTTCAGATAAACAACATGAGAAGATATTAAACAGCTACATGCTTGGTTTATCTAGTCCAGTTTACTGAATATGCTAATATCTAAGGTTTTCTGCTTTCAACATACCAGTGTGAAGAAAAGAAAAATGTATCAGTTTGACGGCCACCTTTCAAAGTAGATAATCCTACAGTACGAACTAACATGATCTGTTTTTTCCATACAAAGGTTGAGCGTTCATTGCTGAAAAAAGTTGAAATGGATAACAAAATATAGAGAAATGACCAATAATGTAATTATAGCCCATGTGGTGTTAAAAGGAAAACACATCTATTGATAGTGTCAATAACAATCCCTTATCTACAAGCGTGGTCACATGATTTGATTTATGGTTTTATAAATCTACACACACAGACACCAGTCAGACAATTGTACAGTAAATAAGATGCATAATGTCAACTCTAACACCCAAAATGATAGTTAAGCATGTAAGTTTATGCATCCACCAGTGCAACTAAATCACTAGTCCAGTCCTCTTGAGATATTTTTATGTTCATATATTTTCACAACTAAAATTCACTAGTCCTCTTGAGATATTTTTATGTTCATATATTTTCACAACTAAAATTCACTAGTCCTCTTGAGATATTTTTATGTTCATATATTTTCACAACTAAAATTCACTAGTCCTCTTGAGATATTTTTATGTTCATATATTTTCACAACTAAAATTCACTAGTCCTCTTGAGATATTTTTATGTTCATATATTTTCACAACTAAAATTCACTAGTCCTCTTGAGATATTTTTATGTTCATATATTTTCACAACTAAAATTCACTAGTCCTCTTGAGATATTTTTATGTTCATATATTTTCACAACTAAAATTCACTAGTCCTCTTGAGATATTTTTATGTTCATATATTTTCACAACTAAAATTCACTAGTCCTCTTGAGATATTTTTATGTTCATATATTTTCACAACTAAAATTCACTAGTCCTCTTGAGATATTTTTATGTTCATATATTTTCACAACTAAAATTCACTAGTCCTCTTGAGATATTTTTATGTTCATATATTTTCACAACTAAAATTCACTAGTCCTCTTGAGATATTTTTATGTTCATATATTTTCACAACTAAAATTCACTAGTCCTCTTGAGATATTTTTATGTTCATATATTTTCACAACTAAAATTCACTAGTCCTCTTGAGATATTTTTATGTTCATATATTTTCACAACTAAAATTCACTAGTCCTCTTGAGATATTTTTATGTTCATATATTTTCACAACTAAAATTCACTAGTCCTCTTGAGATATTTTTATGTTCATATATTTTCACAACTAAAATTCACTAGTCCTCTTGAGATATTTTTATGTTCATATATTTTCACAACTAAAATTCACTAGTCCTCTTGAGATATTTTTATGTTCATATATTTTCACAACTAAAATTCACTAGTCCTCTTGAGATATTTTTATGTTCATATATTTTCACAACTAAAATTCACTAGTCCTCTTGAGACCTATTTATGTTCATATATTTTTACCAATAATTTATGTCTCTTAGCTCCCCTGCATCTGCTGCATGCTTTCAGTATTCTGAAAAGCTTCCATGTGATTGTATATTTGATTAACTTGTGTAAAAAGTCAGGTACTTCACTTACATGGCATACTCTAATGGGAATGACAACGATCCTAGGCATGAACGTAAGCAAAATGGAATGGAACTAAGCATATATGGGTCCAGCAGATGTTGATGGTGAGACACAAGGACTTCATATGTATGTTTCTTTGCTTACTGATGTTGGATATGTTGACAAGCTGAGAACAATATCTGATATGCATAATCAAATTGCCATATATAGAAACCAGTCAGATAGGACATAAGCATAACTTGGTCTTTAAACAATAAAAAATCTTTAAGGTTAACTAATGTTTCTAAATAAAGAGTGAAATAAAATAACATGACTGTTAACATCTTCAACACATATGTCCTAGATGGTAGCCTATCCCATTAAGGTTGTCTCTACAAATCTAACAAAGGCTGAACCACATTACAGAGGGTCATTGAGTCAATTCAAATTGAAGAAGACGTAAGACCAGTCGAAAGTCTCAGGTTGGAAACAATGACAAGAGACATGATATCATTATGCTGATTAAGGATATCGCTGTAGAAACGATCAGGATAGGCTCCATGTGGTTGACCCGAACATCACTAGGGAGATCGCAGTCCAGGCATGTTAACGTCCACTTCTACCGTCTAAAAAAGAAGATCCTTAGCAGGTATTTATTATATGGACTTTGATCGCTTCTCCTGAATCATTAAACATGGGTACAGAACAATAGCTAGATGTAGCTCGAACTCATAGAATCAAGTCTCATCAACAATTAAGATCCGACAGGGAACAAAGGAAAGGAAACATTGTACCTTCCCCTGAAAAGGGTATTGTCGTGTTTCTTCTCAGCTCCAATTCGCTGCTCAATCAAGGAACGGTTCATTGATCTCTATAACTATTGATCTCAAAAGAACAACTTAGATCCGAAAAGGATCAACGAAACCAAGAATAAGAAACCTGAACATGGAGTTTTCTGGAAGGGGCACCGCCCTGAAGAAGGGCGCGGATCTGAGAGCGACTGAAGCCAGCGCCGAGGCCATTCGATCTGATCAAGAACCTGGAACATGGAGTTTTTCTGGAAGGGGCACCGCCCTGAAGAAGGGCGCGGAGAGAGCGACTGAAGCCAGCGCCGAGGCCATTCGATCTGATCAGAAACCAGAAGAAAGGGAAGAAAGAGATGAATGGAAATCCGAATCAACAATTCGCAGTTGTGAAAAGGAAGAAAAGAAAAAAAAGAAGAAGAGAAGATTGGATCTGAAAACCAAACCCAATCGAAAGAGTGTAATCGAAGTGGATGAACGAAGCAACGGACGATGCGACGGGAGCGCCAACGATTACCGTATCTATCGTGGGCAATATTTTATTAATACGGACAGGTGGAAATGGGGAAATGGGATGGGTAATACCCGTTACATGTGGACCCGAATCCGAATTGTGTCGGATCCGAAATTTTAGGTTTTCGGATTCGGAAAAACTTCTAGAATTCGAGCTAGATTTGAACATCCAGATGAAATTGGGATTTTCATTTGAAATGGAACTTTATCAACTTAGTAAAATTTAATCTATATGAGGTCAATTTGGATGGAGTTTAAATGGTGAATCTCATGTTTTATTTTGTGGTACGGTATTGAAGAAAGGTGAATGTGAATATAGTTTGGGAAGCTCATTAGTAATTAGTTATCTTTAATATTTTAATTTTTTTATATTTTTTAAAAGTATATTGAGATCATTATATTTATAAAAAAATAAAATATTTAACACGTTCTTTAATAATTTTTTTAAAAAAATTAATCTTATAAATTTATTTTTTACTCTGAGATCTCAATGTTTCATAGAGTAATATGTAATTAGTATAATGAGAAAGTCTCATGAACTATTTGACCAATAGTCTCATGCAACAGTGTAAAATACAAAAGTCTCCTTTAAGAAGCCAATTCGGCTGAACACTTTGCATGGTAGCCTCTAAAATGATGATCAAGTTTTGGGTTGGTACAGTTATGGATTAAGAAGACCCAAACATTGTCAGGATTTATGTACATATATGCTTTCAAACATTGAAAATTTTGACATAACAAAATGCATATTTCTTCCGGTATTTAAATCCTCCAAGCACTTCACTCTCGTTAGTGTAAAAATATCCAATTAATCACATATTATTAATGTTTAACCATGATAAAAATATAAAAATATTGAATATCTAAAATATTATTCTTATTAGTCTCATCAATTACTTTCCATCTCTTTACTTCATCATCAAATTTTTATTTTTTTATATTAAAATTTATAATGCAAAAGATTTGAGCCACGTATTTGAGTATTGTCCATCAAAATCTCGTAGTCACATTAACTATAACAATATATCTGTCATTTCATATTCAATGAATGAATATGAAAATGAACACCGATGGTTACATATATTTTTTTTATTTTTTAAAAATATTATTTTTATAGGTTAATTATATATTATTTTTATAATTAACTATAGCATCTCAATTCTTATACTTTCAAAAGTTACATTAAAATCTTTATACTTATAAAGATGAAAAATTTAATTTTATTTTTTTTCATGTCATTGACTACGAAAATATCATTGGACTTTTCACTAGCAGTGTTGATTTTATCTCACTTCAATTTATTATTGAACACGCATGATATTTTCATCAACAAAATTGATAATATGAGAAAAAATGATATTAAATATTTTATTTTAAGTATAATAATCTCAATATAATTTTTAAAAATATAAAAATAACTAATTATTATTATTATTATTATTATTATATATATATATATATATATATATATATCATTCTCCACTAAGACAAACCAGCAAACGTCGGCTTCGTACCATACGATGCACGTGCATCCACTAATACCATAGTGTCGCTGCTGAATGATAATGCAAGTGACTTCCCATTCTCCACGCACTAATCACGTAATATTATTATATTCTTTCCGATATCAACGCATGTCGTCCAAGACTTTGCCGGCCGACTCTAACATGTAATCCTTATCCTGCCATGTGTTGGCCATGTTAAATTGACTCGAACGATAAAGTCTTTTATTGAATTGTTAGCTCAATTGACATGACTTGTAGTTGTACCATCCATTCAAACCATTTATTATAGTGTCTTTGTACAAGACAATAAATTGATCCAACTATAATTGGTGTTCTCAGTCAATTAATCTAGAAGTTTAATTTTGACCTGTTCGACTGAGACTGGAGGTTGCATAGTCATCATATTCAACCTGTAATGATTAAGAAATATTGACCCTCATTGTAAATAATATATTGATATTATTTTTTGGTATACAACTTTATTCTTACCTAAAGTCTTTTACTTGGGGGATGAAGTCAATTCAGAAATTGTCAGCGGTGAAAAAGTCAATCCAGGAAAGGCCGCAGGGAAAGGCCGCAGGCCGGCGATCTTTTCGGTCGGCCGGATCGCCGGTTATCTAGAATATTTAATTAAAAATATTAATTGGTGTTCTCAGTCAATTAATCTAGAAGTTTAATTTTGACCTGTTCGACTGAGACTGGAGGTTGCATAGTCATCATATTCAACCTGTAATGATTAAGAAATATTGACCCTCATTGTAAATAATATATTGATATTATTTTTTGGTATACAACTTTATTCTTACCTAAAGTCTTTTACTTGGGGGATGAAGTCAATTCAGAAATTGTCAGCGGTGAAAAAGTCAATCCAGGAAAGGCCGCAGGCCGGCGAATCTTTTCGGTCGGCCGGATCGCCGGTTATCTAGAATATTTAATTAAAAATATTTTTATATTCCTGGAAATTATGGTGGATCAACAGAGGGTCCCACATTTAGTCATCCAATCACAGGGGAAAGGTTGGTATTGCTCCGTCAAATCCCTTAACGGCGTCGTGCCTTTGATGATTACTGTGTTGATCCACCGAGAAAAAAAGTCAACGCCAACAAAAGTTGACTTTGTAGCCGCCTATCCACCGTCAACATGTGTATATTTAGTGGCTTCCCATGGTGCTCTTCTCCCAAGTCGCAGTAGCCATGGCGTGGCGAGAACACATTGCCTTCCTCCTCCTCATCACCCTCTTCTTCCCTTCCATCTTCTCTCTGTCAAATTGTGCTGTTGCAGCAAGGCGAACGCTCATGGGGCAACCTGTGGTCAAAGCAGGCTATTGGCCGACATGGACGTTCTCTTATTCTCCACCCTCCTCCGTTCAGTTCTCCTACTTCACCCACGTCTTCTACGCCTTCGTCCAGGTCGATTCCGCCACCTTCGGGCTCGCCATCGCCGCCGACGACGACCGCATGCTCAGGAACTTCACCGCCGCCATCCACGCTCACCCACCCGTCAAAAGCCTGCTCTCGATAGGCGGCGGCGACAGCAATTCCGCCTTCGCGGCGCTCGCCGCCGATCCCGCCTCCCGCTCCGCCTTCATCAACTCCACCATCACCGTCGCCCGCGAGTACGGGCTCGACGGCCTCGACCTCGACTGGGAGTTCCCAAAGGACGCCAAGGAGATGGACGACTTCAGCGCGCTCCTCCTCGAGTGGCAAGCCGCAGTGGTGTCCGAGGCTGCGGCCACCGGCCGCCCGCGCCTCCTCCTCACGGCGGCCGTCTACTTCGCGCCGCGCTTCTTCCTCAGCGACGACCAGAGGTCGTACCCGATCGAGAAAATGGCCGCGGCGCTCGACTGGATCAACGCGATGTGCTACGACTTTCACGGCTCGTGGGACACGACGGCCACCGGCGAGCACGCGGCGCTGTACGACCCGAACAGCAACATAAGCACGAGCTACGGGCTGGAGTCGTGGGTAGCCGCCGGAATGCCGAAGAAGAAGGTGGCGATGGGCATGCCGCTCTACGGGAAGACGTGGAAGCTCAAGGACCCGAGCCAGAACGGCATCGGCGCGCCGGCGGTGGGAGTCGGCCCCGGGGAAAACGGGGTGCTCGTGTACTCCGAGGTGGTGGCGTTCAACAAGAACACAAGCGCGACGGTGGTGCACGACGAAGTGACGACGGCGGCTTACTCCTACGCCGGGACGAGCTGGGTCGGCTACGACGATCCGTGGTCGGTGACGAGGAAGATAAACTATGCCCAGCGGCTCGGCATCGGCGGCTACTTCTTTTGGGCAATCGGATACGACAAAGATTGGAGTATCTCCAGAACAGGTAAACAAATCCATATAAATAAAACATTTTCACACCTTTTTAAACATAGAAATGATATTTTATAATATAAAAGGTCGATTTTTCGAGAAAAATCCTCCTTTTTTTTTTTTGCCTTCGAGAAAGTGTCCCTTTTTAAATTTCTAAATGGGCGTCCCACCTTTCCATAATTGTCAAAAACACCCCATGTTTTCCATCCAAACAGCAATTCAAAAATACTCTCAATTATACTATTTTTTTAATATAGTTACAATTTTTTTTATGCCTCTATCAAAACACTATAAGTCTATTAAAAAAATATTATAATTTATGTAAATTGACTGAAACATAATAGAAATATTTTACATGTAAAAATAGGATTTCAAATAATAATTTTTATTGATTTAGTAATAAAAATAATAAAATAGAGAGACATCTATGTTAGTTATAATATTTTTAAATAAAGTTATAATATGTTTGGTGTCTCCATCAAAATATTATAAACATTAAGATTTTAAATACATATTCTTACTGGTTTAGGAACAAAAATAAATCTAATGCTTTTCAAAACATTGTAATTGAGAATTTGGATCGATTCATAGCAAAGTTATAAAGTTACTCATAATCATCCATCAAATCAAAATATTAAAATATATAAATGATTTTAATTAAAATATTTTTTCTGTAAGATTAATAAGTTTACCTTCATGTATAAATATCAAGTTAGGCTATCAAGTAGTATGAAGCAAACATAAGAAACCACATTTCAATATACAATTCAAGCATACTGATTAGAGTTGATTTGGCCTTTTTATTTGGCAGCTTGGCGTGCATGGAAAAATAAGTGAGCAGTGGATTGCTCGTCTTCACTTGTTGCAAATGGATACCTCCTTTCATGTACTCTTACAATAATAAGATCCTTCAATTATCGCATTTATAATAGAATATTGTAATAAGAGGATCCAATTTGTATTTATGTTTGTTATATCTCGTGAAGGAATGACAAAAGAATATTATGTGATGCAAGGAGCCAAGAACTGTAGTTGCTATAGCATCATATTATTTTATCGGGCAGAAGCCTTGCACATGACTGTTAGCTTGTGGTTAATAGTTGGAAAAATACACGCACAATTTATGGGATTTCTTTTCATTTGCTATTTGGTAATTTATTTAGTTATCGAATATTATTATAATAAACATATATAAATAATAAATTTGTATTCTTTTCGAAAGAAATTATAAATGTATATATCGGTAAAACAGAACATCTGCAGAATATGTGAATGGAGGAAATCAAGGATCAATAATAAAAATAAGTAAGAATAAAATAATACTAAATAATTATATTCTCTATGTATGATCATAATCAATTATGATTTAAGGAAGAATCAATCTTATCTTCCCTCGTATTCATCCTTTGTTTTTTTTCTCTATCGTAAAGCCACCCTCAACTTTTATCCGTTGCAAATCTAACTATTAAGATCTTTGTAATAATGTCTACCAAATCTAGAAACTCCATAGTGATCAGAATCCTTGTGATGATTTTGATTCCTTCAACACTACCGTTAGCTTCCATATACCGACAATAAATTGACAAATCTTCTCCGTCTCACTTTTGATGAGCACAATCATTAGCGACTCTAGTTGATTATTCTTGTTATTTACTCTTAATCCCCTTACTTATTGTCAACGTAGTTATTGTAGCAACAACAACAATCTCTCTTTGTAGTCTTTCTTCATCGTTCAACCTCCTTCCAAGTGGTCATCTCTCAACATTGCAAATCAAGAGAGCAGGCGGTCACCTCCTCCCACCATAAGCAACCTCTCGACTACCTTTCTTCTCCACCATAGCTAGCCTCTCAACTACCTTCCGTCAGCTTCTTCAGTGGCATTGTGTTTTATGATCCACTACAAAAATATCGGAAGTCTCACCATCACTACTGCCAAATCTCTTGCACCCAATCGTCCCATTGCTCTCATTCTCCAAGACCTAAACCCAAAGCCTAGGTTTTTAGCCAAGTGCCCAAAAGCCCATATAACCTATAGTGTCCTTCTCAAACTCGAAGCTCTAATTATTATTTTATCTAAAAATAATAAATTTTTTTAATCCACAAAACTTATATCAATCAATACCACCACACTAATTCCCCCTAAACTCTCCAAAAATGACAACTATACATATCAATCAATTCATTAATCTTATCTTTGGATATGATTTATTGGGTTATAATGACGAAACTCTTTGTTATCTGTAATAAATGATCCAAATACCAATAGAACAAATCTCAACGATAAATCTTGATCACAAATTATGGTTACATCAAGATTATCTCATTCTATAAGTTATTCAAGTCTCGTTTACTAACTCTATAGCATCACTAATCTCTTTATGCAGCACTACAATGAAAGTATAGTCTAAACTATAGATCATTTTTGCCGAACACTTTAATACTCGAATGCTAAATTTTATATCCACCTTGATGAAAATAGCCTAAGTGGAAAGTATTATTATTGATTATATACAAAATTTAAAAATTATTATAGATGACTTAGTCTTAATAGAAATCATCGTGCACACTCTAAATAGCCTTAGTGATAAATGCAAGCCCAATATTATTCAAAGAATTATATAATAAGTTGCTTTATGACAAAACATATCTTAAACGTAACGAAAGAAAAATAACACCAATAGAGCTTAGTTCAACCAAAATTTAAAAGAACAAGATAATTAAAATAATAAGAAATTTTAAAAAATACCAATCAAGATGTGTACAGCAAATATGAGCAATCCACGAAACTACTATCCTCCTTTACACTATCAACTCTCCAATTATAATAACAACTCTAACTCAAATAATTCAAAAAATAATTTTAATCTCATCAATTATTACCATGGCATTATAACAATAATCAGTTAAAAGTTATTTGTTAACTTTACGATAAAATCGGGCAAATAGTAAAAGTTTACTAATTCCACTTTCACTTTAAAAACACATGCGATAAAGATAGCCCAGTTTACGAAGATTCTTTGTCCAATTCATAGATCGAATTTGAATGATCGATTCGTGAATAATCTGATTATTATTTTTTGAATCTTTTGCATTTTCATTTGGTTCATGTACTTTTCCCTTTCTTAATTCAAATAAAGAGATCTCAACCAATAATTAAATAGGATTTATGGCTACACAAACCGTTGAGGATTGAAACTTAACGTATTACCCAATTGACCTCAAGTAAACATCACGACCAGTCTAGATGCTGATCTATACAATTGGATTATTGATTCAGGTATGTCATACCATATTATTTTATACTTATGAAAATTTTCTATTTATTCGGACTAGTGTAATAAAGGCATCATTATGGATGATGGTAAGGAAATTCTGATTATTCAATTCCATAATTCTTAATTCACATATGTATATTTTTAAACTTGATGATATTTTGTATGCACCTTATATTAATTTTTTTTTAATATAACAATATCTCTATTGAGTTTTTTCTTGACTCATTTCTTATAAAAAATCTTAGTACAAGAGCATTCTTAATTGGAGGCCAGAATAAAGATAATACTTACGAGTGGTCATCACTAACAAATTTACAACTCACCCAACTAATCACCCTAGTCTCTATTGTTACTTTGAGTAATGTATAGCATAATTGTCTTATGTCCATCATTTTTTATTCAAGAATAATTAATCTCTCATTATTCTCTTCTAATTTGTAAGTCAATCAAAGTTGTTACTCATTATGACTCTTGTAATAAAAGTGATAGATTATTTTTTGAAATGTTATCAATTTCTTACTACAAACTACCAAAAATCATTTACAAATTTGGAGTCCTAGTCCAATCATTTTCTTTGATAATTTTAAGTTTTATATCATTTTTTAGATTATTTTGTTAAATATATATGAATTTATACTCTGATTGAGGCGGTGAATATCAAGCCTTAACAACCTATCTTTCAACTTATGATATACAATATCTTAAATTATCACCATACACATACCCCAACTTATTAGTACTATCGAACTAAAGCATTGAGACCGGGTAGAAACCAATCTCACCCTCATACACCAAGCCTTTATGCCACTCTCTTTCTAGTCAACTACCTTACAAACCGTCTTTTGTCTAGTCAATCATATACTCAACCTAGCCCTATAATATCAGTCATCATTTAAGTGACTCTTTAAAATCCTTAAACCTACACAAACTATGAGCATTCAGTTGTTTATGTTATCCATAATTTCACCCCTACCCTTCACATAAGTTCACATTGAGATCTAGACCACGTATCTTATTAGATACTTTCTTAAACATAATATCTTTTGATGTTTTGATCCTCAAACGAATAAGATTTTTATATCATATAATGTTATATTTGTTGAATTCAATCTTTTCTTCTAAAACCTTGCTCCTTCAACAATGAGAGCTATTACTGCAATATTAGATTCATACGAGTACACACCAAACTCCCCATTCTTCTCTATTTGAGTCACTCAAACTACATGATGATATTACTACTATAGATTCTATATAGTATCAATAAGTACTCGATTCTCCACCATACTTATCACTTACTACTTTAGATATTTTTTTATAATTAATAAATTATTATATTTCATGCATCGACCCTCCGCTACTCATTGGTCTGCACTAAGACGTATCATTCGATATCTCAAAGGAATATTTATTTATGGACTTCTAATTCAAAAATATTTAACCTTTTATTTTCATAACTTTGTTGACGTTGATTGAGCAAACAATGATAGAATTTTCATATCAACCCTATATTATTGTTTTTGGATCAAATCCTATGGGTTGAAGTTTAAAGAAATAAAATACTATTATAAGATCTACCATCAAAGCTAAGTATCATATCATTGCCACCACTATTATAGTATTCAACTTGGTCACCAACTTACTTTAGGAACTTGGTGTCAATCTCAATCCACTCCAATAATATGTTATGAAAATATTTGTACAATCTATCTATGCTTCAATTCTTATACAAAACGTATTGTCATTAATTTTTACTTTATCAAAAATTAAATTACAAGACACCAACTACATGTATCTTATATCCATACTTTTTACCAATTAACAAGCTCTTAGAAAATTATTTACTTGAAATATATTTCTATTACATAGTTCCAAGATTAATATCGAAAGTTTAATTTTGCAGGGACATGATAGAAAATCGTCGATCGAAGAAAATCAAAGATCATTGATTATATTCTCTATATATCATGATCTCTAATCAATTTGAGGATAAATTTCTTTGATTCATGCGAAGGGAATCAATGCCTTTGAACTTGTATAAACATTTCTTTCTACTACAATACAACAAGCGTTAACCTAAACTCTCAGGTTTAACAAATCAGATATGTAATGTAAAAGAACTAAACTAATGTATCCCATTTATATGTAATTTAAATATGAGTAATATTTATCCTATTTCGTAGATGGGCATTCCAAGTGCCAAAGGTGTCAGATACACAGCTTATGAGTGCCTAACCCACTATTTCGCCCACCTGAAGTATCGTGCCAATTATGATATGCACAAAATGATAAGAAAAACGATTGGCATGACTCACGGCAACAATCATTACATGATATGATATGTGAAAATTAAGAATGAATACACACACAAATATATATATATATATATATATATATATATATATATATATATATATATATATATATATATATATATATATATATATATATATATAATCGTTATTGAATCGAAACTTAGGTACATACATTAAAAAAAAGATATAATAAGATAAAATAATAAAAATATAAAAAAAGTTATCAACCTTAATAAGTTATTTTCATATAATTAGCATTCTAAGGGAAGATATCTTTATGTAAGTATAAAAAAAAATACTCTGAACATTTTTATGTAAATGTTTTACATAACTGTTATTTGTTGGAATTCCTTTCAGCCACAGTAGCTTCTTGAGTTGCTAAAATCTGATTTTTTTGGGGGAATTGATGTAATTCACTTGTGAAAGTAATTTATGATCCTTTTGTTTTGAAGAAGAAGCAAGCAATTTTTATGTAAATAAAAATTCTTACCCTAATTTGATAACCTGTTCACACTGTTAGCTACAAGAAAATAGTGAGGGAAAACATCGTTACCAAATCTTTTATCATCACCACAAGTGATAGATATAAGTATATATAGAACTTTATTTGGGTTAAGAGTTTACTCATTCATTATTTAGGTAGAGAACCACTTATAGTTAGATTAATGTTGTAGTAGATAGCTTATAAAGTCATACATATCAATGTCATAATTTTGGAAATTGGTCACAAGTCGATCTCCTTCAATCTTTGGGTGAAAAGTAATTTCACAATCCATTGTCTATTTCTAGTTCGAAATTATTTGATATGTCGATCGTATTAAGTTCCTTACCTGTGGAAATTATTATTTTAGAACTTAAAATTATTTTATTGGTGAGAAACTAAAATTTGATTATATTTGGATATTAGAGATATTTTAAGAACATTAAACAATGAAAAACAACACTGTTGACATATTCATTTATTTTTGTGCTCATAAATTATAATCTCAAAGTAATTGATAAGATTATATATATATATATATTTCAATTACAGCCATATTGTATACACATTTTAGACAAAGTTTCGATTCCTTCATACGAATGTAAAAAAGAACTTGCGCCATTAGAAGACTAATTGTTATTTCATTTTGTAGTGAGATTATCTCACTACATAAACTGAAGCTTTTCTATATCTTAGTCTTCTCTATAAATCTGTTAATGCTGAGATTATCTCCAACTTATTAAGACTACAATAAGAGCAAACATGGCAGGAGGGATGGAAGACTAAACTGGGAGAGTACTGCCGTTGCTGCCCGCCGGCACCTGTTCTTCCTCCTCTTCCTTCTCGCCGGACATCTCCTCCAGTGACTTGCCTTTAGACTCCGGCACCAGGAAGGTGAACAACAAGCCCAAGATGTTGCATCCGGCGATCATGAACAGCGAGTTCCTCACTCCGATGCCGGTCGAGTAGCCAGCGTCCACCTTTGCCGGGTCCTGGCTTTGCGCTAGGTAGAGGAACCCGAAAGAGCCGACGATCGCCCCCAGTTTGCCTGACGCCGCCGAGATGCCGTGGCAGGTGGACCGCACTCGCGCGGGGAAGATCTCCGCCGGCACAATGAAGGTGGTGCTGTTGGGCCCGAAGTTGGCGAAGAAGAAGGTGAAGCCGTACATGACGATGAAGCCGATCTGGTTGCCGGGGGTGGTCCAGTGGTGGTAGGGGATGGCGAGCCCGAGCATGAAGGCGGTCATCATGAAGAAGCCGAGGAGCTGGATAGTGAAGCGGCCGAGGACGTCGATGAAGGCCACCGTGAACCAGTAGCCCGGCACGGTGCCGCAGAGGGCGATCAGCGTCTGCGCCCGGGCGATGCGGTAGAGCTCCTCGAGCGCGTTCATGGTGGTGTTTTTCGGAATCCATCCGATCGCGCTGAAGATGTCCTTCTGGAACAGGTTCTGGCTGTAGTACGCGATGTCGAGGAGGAACCAGGTGGTGGTGGTGCCTAGCAGGTGGGCGCCGTGGCGGCGGAGGAAGGCCTTGGAGAAGAGCCCGTAGTTGTTGGATTGGGCGGTGGTGATCTGCTGCACCTTCGCCGCCTCGTCCTCCAGCTCTACCTGGAGGACCTTCGACATGTCCGCCGCTGCTTGCTTCGCGTCCCTGGCCACGAGCGCGGTGTAGCGGGCAGTCTCCGGCATCTTCAACCGGGAGTACAAAGTCATCACCGCCGGCACGGCTCCGAACATGAGAATGATGCGCCACACGTAGTCGGCCTGAGGCACCGTGGATCCGATCGGGTCGACGGCGTACTCAGGCGCCGGGAACCGGTTCTTGAAGATGCCGGAGACGACGATGGTGACCATTCCGCCTGCAAGAATGCCGAAGCCCTGCATCGCAAAAACGGCTGCGATGAACGCGCCGCGGGTCCTCTTGTTGGAGTACTCGGACATGATGGTGGCGGAGAGGGGGTAGTCGCCGCCGATGCCGAAGCCGAGCCAGAATCGGAAGAAGCAGAGGGTGGACATGACGCCCTTGGAGGTGTGGCCAAGGGAGAGGCCGGAGGCGACGGAGGAGATGATCATGAGCAGGAGCGTCATGCCGTAGACGCGCTTGCGGCCGAGCTTGTCGCCGAGCCAGCCGAAGAAGAGCTGGCCGGAGAGGGTGCCGACGAAGGCGACGCCGTTGACGGCAGAGGAGACGTTAGGAGGGAGTGTACCCGGGATGGGGGAGCCATCGACATGGTAGTAGACGCGGCCTAGCAGCTTGGTGACGAGAGAGATGGAGAAGAGGTCGTAGGCGTCGGTGAAGAAGCCCATGCCGGCGATGATGATGGCCGTGAAATGGTACCATTGCGTCTTGGCGACGTCGAGGGCGTTCAGGACCTGCAATTGCTCCCCGGCCATGATGAAGAGATCAAACACCCACAAGGAGAGAAGAAGAGGAATGAGGATTAGGGAGAAGGAGACGGAGGAATGGAACACCCGCCGAGAGAGAAGGAGAGGAACGAGGATTAGGGAGAAGGAGACAGAGGAGTAATTTAACGTGGCAGAAGAACAGAATATTCTGTTCGTATGCATGGGATTCTGCTACTGTTTCACAACTATTGTCAGATTTGTTACCTGAAGATTTGGAGTGAGAGTTGGGATCAGCAGTGGGTTCGTTAACTTCTGTCAAATATTATGTGACAAATTTATCTTTATTATATTTTTAATATTTATTCATATATAAACATATTTTTATTTAAATAAAATAAATAAAATAAAATGAATGTATATAACCTTATAAAAAAACTTCGGATGCCTCAGATATATAATAATAAAAATGTAATCATATAAATGAATGCAATGTTGATCGTATGTGTCATAGCATGTATCTTACATCACTTAGTAGGTCAATACATTCGAAAAGTCAAACCCTATTGGAACTATGGTTGTCACGAGGCAGGTGCACATAAGTTAGTATTTATTTATCAGCCAGTTATGCACTCGAGCCACGTAAGTTTTGTGATGGGTGCAAGTATATTGTCTCGATTAGAGTCATACGTCATGTGTCAAACCTATTCTGGATGATACACCAACAATGGCATCACTAATAAGTTACTAGTTCACATCATGGATAGCGACGCCAAATGCTTCTTCGAGTGCTTGGTTGGTTGGCTAAGTTGACCACCTATTCTATGTATGATTTGCATGTTATTGTGTGACGTCGAATGTGCTACTCATGCACACTTGTGTTTAGTCACACGAGACCTACTCATGTGCCTTGCCTGAACCTGCAATCAGGTTTGTGCTTGTGTTGGCTTGATGTTAGACTCAAAATTATGTGTAAATGTTGGGCCATGAGAGATTATTGTTGCAATCAAGGTAATTATTGATATGATGGGACATGATCTACTATAGTCGCAAGACAAGTTCTATTATTCTTAGATGTTTCATATGAGATTAATAGATTGGGTCGGTGTTTGCAGTCTTGTTGCTCGGATGAGCCACTATTACTCGTTCAATACTTTGTTTCAACCAGGATTTAATTTGGAAATCCTAAAATAACCTTAAGTGGAATTTTGATGTAAACTGTTATAGGAGTTTCTTTACTTCGTTAGTCACATCACTTATTATGTGAAAAGAGAAAAAGTTATATTGACATGTAAAATGTAGAGAATGCATATGGGCAATTATAATGTCTCATGACGTCCCATGCTAATATAGCATGGAAATGAGGCAATAAAGGAGGGTATTTTTTTGCATAATAAATAGTGGAAATTCAAAGGAGAGGGTAATATCGTTAATTCAGTCAAGGCTGGTGGCAAAAAAACCGGTAAAACTGGCGCAGAACTCGCCATCCATTGCCGAGGGAAACCCGTTGCGGACGTCAACACCCCTGTAAATCCGATCGTTAACGCCCTTCGGATCCGACGGGGTCGGCTTGGCTGCGAACAAACCCCTTCCTCTTACCCTCGTTACGCGTTCCATTTCGCTCCCTTCCGGCTCGGCTCACGAGTCGCTCCGCCTCACTCACCACTCTTCTCTCGATGCCCTCTACTGGCGAGGCGATCGAACTGACGCGGAACCGAGCATCGTCCTGAGCGGAGGAACGAACAAAAGGGCTAGAATAAGAAAACCCTAGCCAGCTGAACTCGAGGTCTCGAACTTTTCCTCGTGCCTTCTGTTCTCACGAATCTTCCTCCATTTCTTGGCGTCGTTCGGGTTTCCAGGGTTTTGTTTCCTGGGGTTTTGATGACCTGAGTCGTTGGAGGGATCGAGGAAGTTTGGATCTGAAGTTTAGAGCAATGACGAGCAAGGAGAAGGAGCTGGAGGATCGGCTCCGGGAAGTCGGGAGCAGGCTTGCGTATCCTCCCTCTTCTGTCGATGAGCTCCTGCCTCTTCTTGATGTAAGCTCTTGCCGTCTTTGTTGTTTTTGTTTCCTCTCGATAGGTTTCCCTGAATGATAACATTTGATGAGTTCGTCAGCGATCTGCTGCCAATTTTTTGTTCCTTTTCTCTTAATTTGTCGATCCAAAAGGTAGAGTTTGTTAGTTACGTGTGTGAGGGTGTGGTTGTTCTTAAGTACAATAGTTGCATGCGTGCCTTCTCTTGGTAAGGTCTTGTATTGGGTTATAGATGCAGGTGCTCCTTGGTTATACAAGTGCTTTTTCGGTCACAACGTTTAGGCTTTTGCTTCGCAAATTGTTGTTTATGCATTATCATCAGCCATTGATGCGCTATTCAAGTTATTTCATGTAAATGGATTGCAGCTTTTTCTGCTCAAGGTGTTACCAGTATTGCTGGAAGTGGCAAGAGGTTCTTTGAACAGTCACTGAAGTGTAAAAGCTTATGCTCATTCACTATGTTGTTTGCTTTAGATGCATTATTTAGCTCTTCTGTCTTATCTTTCTTCTTCAATTCATGACTTGTAAACGTTACCTGCTAATGACTGATTTGATGTGGCATGCTTTTCATATTAAAAAATGCATGCCATTTATCAATGTTTCCCCACCTCCTTCCCTCTCATGAGCTCCACAGATGATCACATGGAGTTGTTCACCTTGCAATACAATAAATCAGTATTTCTTGGTACTTTTTGAAGTTTGAGCATGTTTCCAAAACAACAATGAAGTTGTCCAAATGACATGTTCTTATTATAAACTATGTGAAACCATGTTATTTCAGATTGTGAGTAATTCTTTGTATGCTACTTATCAAGAAGTACAGATGAAACAAGACGGTTTTTGTCAATTTATACTCATGTTTGTACATGTTTGTCCTTTCTGATGAGGTTGAATTGGTTAGAATTGTTATGATGCTTTTTCCACATGACAATCATAGAACTAACAATTGTTGGCCAGCGTTTTGTCAAATTATTCATGTCAATTAATTTTGTATTCTATCTTTTGTTCTCTGTCATACGTACGCTAATAAGCCCTATAGGTGCTATAGTTAGTAGAGGTTAGACAATTAGTACTAGTGGTATGAGAGGAGCTAGACGGGGGCTTAAGAAGATTTATTAGAAACTATAAATAAAAATTTAAGGATATTGCTTTTTACATTGCTCAATGACAAGGATCTATATAACCGATCCCACAAAGTTGGGACATTATGGTTTGTTGTTATTGTTATTGTTCTTTGTCATTGAACAGAACTATGCCAAAGAGATGCTCGTCGTCTTATAATTTATTACTGCTTATCTGTTACAATAACACGATTGTAAGAAACTACCTGTTGTATTGTCATCAGTAATGTATCTGGTAGAGCATGTTGAAATTTGATATGGATCCATTGGAGTTCACTGTCAAATCCATGGAAGAAAGTAAAGCAATAGTTAACCAATTGCTATATGGGTAGGCCCTGTGGAATTGGTTGATGTTAAATGATGTAATAAAGGACATTCAGCAACACTTCCCTTACTTTTCTGCTATGCGGAAGCATCTACTACTTCAACAATTTGTTATTGTTTCATATTGGTGGTTCTAGCTGTGGTCAATAAATAGCTGATGATGTTGTTCATTGTTTGTTGTACTAAGACATGCAGAAGATGGTTTTTTTTAGCCACTCCTTCTGGGTATGTATTTTTTGGTACTGTGATATATTCCTTTTCTATGCTCCTTGATTTGCTGGTTTACATGTTTGATACCAGTCTATCCTAGCTTTCATCGTTAATGAATGTCAAGTTTTGGTCAAGAAACTTGTTTGTGTTGTTTGTGTGAATTCTATTTTTTATTTTTTCTGTATTCCATGTCTCACTGCACCATTCTGATCTTTCATTTTGCAGCTAACTGAGAGTTTGCTATCAAGAGTCGATCAGTCACCAACACAATCAATGTCTAATGCGCTTAGGCCCTCAATGAAAGCTCTGGTGGATAAGGGGTTGCTGGGACATTTAGATATGGATGTGAAAGTGGCTGTTGCATCATGTTTTAGTGAAATCACAAGAATAACAGCTCCCGAGGCTCCATATGATGATGATCTAATGAAAGTTAGTTGATCTTTATTTGTGTGTGTTTATAATTGATAGCAGTTTCACAAAATTTCACAAATTTTTGTATTGTTCTAGTAACATTTTCAAACTTGTGTTCATTGTTCAGGAGATATTTCAGAGTATTGTTCAAGTCTTAGAAAATCTGGATGATATGTCAAGCCGTTCATATTCCAAGAGAGTTTCGGTTCTTGAAACTGTTGCAAAAGTTCGTTTGTGTGTTGTGATGTTGGATCTTGAGTGTGACACTTTGATTTTAGAAATGTTCCGTCATTTCCTGAAAGCGATAAGGTGAAGTTAATTGATGATATTATTTTTTTGGTATTAATTCCTGTTCTTTTCTGCAATATTTTTGATATGTTTTTTAGTTCCTTTAATTAATGTTGTCTATGGACTACTAGGGAGGTGCATGGGTTGCCCCACTGTTTAAGTGCCTTTTGCTTTCCAGGGCTTTCCAATAAAGTATTTGCTCTGGAAACTAAATGGTAGTTTAAGCTTTTTTCTAGGTGCCTAAAGACAGTTTTTGTAGGTGGGCAGGCACTTGCTGTTAGATTTTATATTGAAGAATCATGGGACAAGAAAAGTTTTAGTTATTTCTTATTTGTGTTAAAACTTAAAAGAACTTCATCTTGTTTTTAATTGCCATAATATGTTGTGGACAGATAATTACATGTCTTTCACAGTTATGTTTTAACATTTTTACAAATGAATTAATCCTATAACGGGCTATGCTATCTGGAGTGTCGTTCATCAAAGCACAATGCATTGTGTATGTAGTACTCAACAACTAAGCTACTTGTCTTATATTTGCATGTATTTAGAGTTCTCTACGTTTTTCATTCTGTCGTTGATATATTGCTGATAAAATTAAGTTAATTTTAGTGTAGTTCATGATCTTTTGCTCAATTTTGTGAATTTGTAAGCACACCATTTTGTTGGTTTTTACCTAGGCTTCTTTCTTGTTTTTGACTTCTAAGGGCATCACAGCCTGGTACTGTGTTTATGTTTGTTCTTTAAGAGCCATGACTTTATTATTACTAAAACCATATGTTATCACGGTCAAAGATTTCACTTCTGATTGCATACTCATAGGATGTAGTCATCCCTCTGCTTCCCCCTCCCAAGCCATGGACATCTTAAAAATTCTAACAAAATTGACCTACCAATTAGCTGCCTTCTTCCCTCATATATGTGTGATTCTATAATCCAAGAAACATTCCAGGTTACAAATAAAATCTCAAACAAGATTTAACAAAGATCAAGGAGGACATAGCTGATTGTTCAGCACCTTGACTACAGTATTAGCATCAGTTTCTATTTAAATTTGCTGGGTTTTACCCATTTAACAAGAATATGTGTGATCTATCTCCAGTTCCTTCAGACTCCAAGATGTTCCCACTATCCATCAAGTAGGCAACAATTTTGTAAAAGATAGTAGAAGGACAACACGTCTCAACCCTTGTACATATGTCCTCGTTTTGGGTAATCAACCAAAAGTTATAGTGATAAGGGTTCTCAGGATCATATTACCATTTTTGGTAAGACAACTCCCTTGAGCCACAGACTAGCATGCCACTCCTTGAAAAAAATGAATTAATTGTCCATCTTTTGCTCATACAGAGCCTAAACGCTCCTTATAGAAGGAATTTGGCAAAAGATTTGGGACTGTACATCCACATTAAAATTACACACATAACAAGCATGCACATTGGCAATACCCAGCTTAGCAAGCCAATCAGACGTAGGAATCTGAAATGAACCAACTTTCAACTTAACAACACTACATGAGGTGAACAGGAATACTGCATAAAGCCTTCCGTGAGTTGGTTTTATGAAAATTTTGAGGAGTTAGACAATGTAAAAAAAAAAAAGCAGACTTGTTGATGATGGTTGCCCTTTAAGATCAGATGTCCAAATCCAATGGTCTTCATAAGGAACAAGGGACAAATAAATATTAGATATAGTTTCTTACAAAACTAAGCTAAAAGCAAGATGATTTTATCTTGATCCCATTGTGTATTATGAACCTATAAAGAAACATTAAACTCTCTAAGACCAACTGACATAATATAAGAAGGCTTTAAAGATCCAATTGTTATGCATATCACTTCAGGAACTACCATTCCCAATCACACGAGTGAAAACACTATGCAATTGAACGATGGCTTTGAGGAAAAGTTTCTAACACTAGCTACTTTTTGATTGAACATTAATATTCCAAGGTGAGATGACATCATATTTTGCGATAACAACATTATACCAGAGGCCAAGGTCAAGATGCATTCTTTTGATCTGCAAAGTAAACCTGGTGCTTCTTAAGTCTTAAATTCCTAGGCTACCCTCACCCTTGGGCTGAACAAACTTCGCCCAAGGAATAACATGCAAACCCTAGGCAATGTTATTAATCCTTTAAATGTTATTAATCTCTACTAATCCTTTAAATGTTATTAATAACCAAAGCACGCATGCAAGTAGCATTAGGATAGTGTAAAGCAGCCATATGTAAAACAGAATTTATAAGAAACACTCCATTGCCAGACTTATGTTGGATTTGTTGTACAAAACCATCATAAGCTACTTTCAACATCCTTTTCAGAGTGGTAACGTGCCGGGGGGGCAACTTGCGTTCTTGAAAATTAAAGAAATCACAAGTGGAATGTCTTTTAATTCTGGTATTTTCCTACGATAGAAGATTGCAGATTTCACAAATTAATCTTCTGGTTAGCAAGCACCTCATAAAGTCTAGAAACATTCCGGATATTCTCACATGACTTTTTATTAGCTTGGGGAATGTAGAGAAATACATCAAATGGGACATCTTGTTGCTGTGCCTAAACTTAAAGGAGATAATCTTACCTTCTTTACAAGCCTTGGTCAACAAGAAAGCAGGTAATTGAACAACCAGGAAACATTTAACGAGAAAGAAGATCCCTTCTCTGATTCCACATTTCCCATGGAAATAGTGGAAGGTTTCCCATTAATAAGACAAGCAAATTGGGGGAGGAAATGCAAAGCATAAATCCAGTTGACAAGCATTCTAAGGAAATTAAATGCAAGAGATTTAACCATAACATCCCAAGAAAGCTTGTTGTAGCTTTTCCAAGATTAACTTTAATCATAATGTATGGATTTTTTTATTTGGAATAAAAAAATAGAATGAACTAATATGGGCCAGCAAAAAATTATCATGAATACTATGACCTGCAATAAATACCGATTGCTCAGGATATAAGACACAGTAGAAAATGTTTAATATGATTAGCCAACAACATTGCTAAAATTTTATAATTAACATTATATAGAGAAATAGGCCCGGAAACAGAAACAACAGTAGGCCTTTTACACATGGATAAAAACTCAACATATGCATCCAGTCTTTATGAAGGTACCATGTGTGAAATTGATGGAAAGCCAAAAGCAAAGGCTTGAATATAATATCCCTTATAAAATTTAACAGTATAGTATTATCATCAGGCCCAGATCTTTTGCCATTCCCAAGGGAATTGAGTGAGTCCCATATTTCTTTTCTAGCAAAAGGTTTAATAAGAAGATACCTCTCCTGATCCATAATACCCTCCCGAGGCCAATGAATGTCATTGTGGTTGTTACGAGTGCAGTCATTACACGAGTTGTGGTAAGCTTAATAAATTCCTCCATAATATGGTTATGTTGGGAAGTCATAATATTTTCCACCTTTATCTGAACTAAAATGAAATTTTGTCGCCTATGTGTAGTAATAAGACTATGAAAGTATTTTGAATTTCTATCACCCTTGTTAATCCATTTAAATCTTGCCATAGCTCATTTCCTCAAACATTTCTGTCTTATAAGGCTTTGAAGTGAATTGTAATGGAGGTAAGCTGAATATCTTCATAATCATTAACACCAACATGAGAATCCTTATTTTCCAAGATGGTAATGGTCTCCTTTACTTTGGACATTCACCTATATGAGTTCCCCAATCTCTCCTAGTTTTACTTTGACAGAATGTCCCTTAACCTTCCAATGTTATTAGAGAAAAATAGATCAGCCCTAATAAGGGTAATAGGAGATTGCTAATAATATCTGATTATATCCTTAACCTTGTCATAGTCCACCCAAAAGTCTTTTTTTAGGTCTAATAAAACCACCAACACGAAAAAGAAGAGGGCAATTGTCAGAGTCAATATGAGGAAGATGATAAATGTTGGAGGTGCCAAGCCATTGAGCCAATTAGAATTAGTAAATGCTCTGTCAAGTCTCATCCATACCCTTGCAAGGCCCTTTCTAATATTACACTGAGTGAATTTAGGACCCAAGTATCCTAAATACAAAAGACCAGAATAAGATATACAAGCCTGAAAATATCTAATAGAATTGGAAATAAAAAAAATTTACCAGCCTCTTATACCCAGAATTTAAAACACAATTAAAGTCGCCTACTAAACACCAAGGGATGTCGTGCAGATAAATAGCAGCTAAGTTATTTTGGAAAGGATTTCTATCAAAAGCATGAGTACTCGCCTAAACAGCTGAAACAAGCTAGGGATTGCAATATTTAAACTGGACAATTGCATGAATTCATTGACTGTGGGAGGATATTATCACCTGGATCTTGACCATGGTTTGTCTTATCGGTCCGTACCGGTATACCGACTGACCATTTGTGTGGTATATACCAAATTGCACCGACATACAAACACATGGTATGGTTGGACATACCGACAAACCAGTTTGTACCATCCATACCAGTCCATATCGAATTTAAGCTTTTAATTTAAATTACATTACAAATGAGATCTTCAACAAAAAAAAAACACATCTATTGTGAATTGTCTATCACCAAGTGCCAACCTCTCTTGTTTGGTGCAAGGGTGAATACAATATATGATAGGGTCATGAATGATTAAAATAAACTATGAAGAGTTGTCATTGATTGAACTTTGTGAATTTTTGGTAATGTAATTTGTCATGAATCATGTTGAAACTTCAAATCTTAGCTCTATTTGTTCATACATTGTTTGAGGCAAGGTTGTATGGTCATACCAGTCGATGGTTGGATTGGTTCAGTAACAATATGGATCAATCTATTGATCCTCATTATGGTTTGTATGGCCTGACCAAAGGGACGGGAGGAAGATGTGGAGGGGGAAGAGGTGGTGGAAGATGTGTAGATGGAGGAGGCTTGCTGGTAGAGGTGGTCGTAGCAGGTATACTTTCGGTTGTTTTTGTTGGTAGAACATGAGAGAAAAAGAGAGAGAGGAAGAAACAGATAAAAAGGGACAGGTGTCATAACTGTTAAAACTAAAATAGATTGAAATATTACTGGTACTGGTCTGCCTATTATCTAGTAAGCACATTATGTTGAGCTTATCTGATGGTACAATTTATATAGGACTAAACCGGATGAAATCACTTAGTTCACATCCCAATTGGTTGTCGGCCAGGTAAATATCAACTCGTACAGACTGGTACGAGTGGTATTTTAAATCTTGGTCTGAGGTGTTTTGTAATGCATCACATGTCAAAATGAACTGTGCTCTTCTTGAGAACAAAATTTGGAATCTCACAGTGAGCACTGTAAACTAGAATTTTGAATGGCCTTGCTTTTGTTTATATTTAGTTGTCAAATTCTGTTATTTACATTAAATCTGCTGCACAGTATTTTCTGATCAAGGTTTCTTGTTTCTGTTGTATTTTCAGTTTTAGTGTAATCTGGCTATTACTCCGAGATAACACTTGAAGCTAATTTGTGTTTTTCGCAGGCCATATCATTCTGAGAAAATTTTTTCTTCAATGGAAACAATTATGACACTTGTGTTAGAGGAGAGTGAAGATATTTCCTCAGAGTTAATTTTATGCCTTCTGGATAGTGTAAAAACTGATAATCAAGTAAATGTCTGTCTCCTAATATTCACTAGTTTCAGGTTTAACTATTTCTCTAATCTGAGCTTACATTTGCCCACAGAATATCTTGCCTGTTGTACGCAGGCTAGGGGAGAAAGTGATCAGTAATTGTTCTGGGAAATTGAAACCTTATCTTCTAGAATTTTCCCAATCTGTTGGCACACCTTTAAACAGATATAGTAAAGCTGTAGCCTCTATATGCCAAGAACATTTGGATGGTGTGGAGCTAAATGATGCAAATGCTTCTGATGAAATTATGGTTTGTCAAAATTTTCCATACCTTATTAATTATAGAATCTTTTGGCATTCTGCAGCGCTGAAAGTTGAACATGGTAAACTTTAAAATAGTTTTTTCTTGGAGCATCGTATTATTGTCCTCCACATGATTCAAGTAGCGGGATAGTAAACTATTTTCTTGCAAAAGAACTATATTCCTTTTGGCACTTACATATGCTTCTATGCTGCATTGGCATAAAAAATAGCTCGTATAGTGTGTGTGCTCATAAGCTGACTGTATTCTCCTACCGACTAACTTATTGAACAAAGTTAAATAGTTTATTTTGTGAGAATCATTTTTCAAATATTTTTTGGATGTAGTAACATATAATGTGCTTCATCTCTTTTGTTGTTATTGTCCTCTTGCCGTGATCACTGCATAAATACTTTACATAAGTTTGCTGGGTCCGTGTCTTGAGATTTTATCTATTGATGGCTTTGTTATTTATCTTGGCCAAATCGTTTGGTCTTGATCAATTTCATAGATATTTTAGGTGCTCTTCTTTAAAGATTCAACATGATATTTTACCTAGGAATGTCTTTGTTACTTATGTTGCTCCCTTGATTTTCACATTATTAGTTTCTGTGGTTAGCTACTTGGTATTAACCAGTGGGTACATTATTGTTGCATTGTTGATTCAAGGTTATTGAATCATTGCTATTGAATACTGTTGTCACTCTTCTAGTGTTCAGCTTTTTTCATGTCTTCGCTTTCTGATTGTTGATTTTTTATTATTACAGGTAGATGACAGCAAACAGTCCGAAAGAACTGTTTCTGATGAGTTGGTTCAGGTGCATTTTTCAATGGATATTAGTGCCTTGTTACACTTAACCATTAATGTAATGTGATGCAAACTTTCCACCTTTTCAAAAAATTATTAATTTATTATTTCAGGGCTCTGAGAAAATGGAACAAGAAGTTGGTTGCCCTGAAGAAGTTACTTCTACTGAAAAATCACCAAAGTCGGTGATGAGCAATGGTACTGCTCAGATGGATAATGGTGAATTAGCAGCAGAACCATCTTCTCCAAAGCAGAAGCCTGAAAATTTTCATCCTGATGACCAATCTGAAAAGGCAGCACCAACCAACAGGGATGTTTCTGTTAACTTGGTGTCTATGGCTGTAAAACCGGATGCTGTTTCATGTCTTAAAGCCAAGGAAATTAGAGTCAAGCAAACTAGTTCTGTGGTTAATTTGAAAGATAGCCTTGATCATTCTTTGAAAGATGACTCTCTTGGAAAAGAATCATCTGGTAAACATGACTTGGTGTCTCCTTGTGGAGCAGAGAGTGGAGCAGTTAAAGATTCATTGCCAGCCCAGAGAGATATTCCTGATGCAACTCGGCGTAAACGAGGCAGACCTCCAAAGCTATCTTCAACAAAGCATGGAAATAGTGCAGCCGCCCAGCAATCTGCTTCTACTTTGCAACAGAAGAGGTCTGAGATGGGAAATAAAGCTTTGCGTAATAAAGATTCTGACTTGCAGAAGGAATCAAATGGTATTAGTAATCAAGACATCTTAGAACCAACAATTGTTGCGAGAGTCCCAGAGGAAAAATCTCGAAGTCCAACAAGTAGAAAAGATTCAACAAGACAGACTGATCATGGTGATTCATCTCTAAAATTGGGAACATCCAAACTTAAACGGCAGGAGAATTTCAAAGCCAAAAATGATATAGCTGGAGAACCAATTTTGAAGGTAACTTTATCATAATAAATACTCTGTTATTTGTAACTTGTTGCACTAATAATGTTAACAGGTAACAAGGATTGAAATTTTGTATCGTACTGGCATACCTAGCTTTGCTTGGTACGGTATGGTACGGGAGGACCGAGTGATATGTCTATATAATATATATAAATATAAAAATATATTTTTATATAAAAATATAAAAATAATATTAAAAGAAATCTAAGGCAGTGGAACTCTTTGTTCAAGATGCTTTTCCTTCTTGTAATAAAATGTTCTAATACAGGCAATTAGTGATCTTGTTGACTGTTCAGTTTGAAGCCAATCTTACCTGTGATCATGGTTTATAATACATGTAAACTAATATATATCCTCTGTATAAGCAGTTATATTATTCTTCCCTCATGTAAGTGGAAATAGTTAGTTACCTAAGGACAATTTATGTTTACATGTTCATGGTTGCTGACTATGCATAGATATTTTGTTCTAGTTTTTGTACAGCTGCATTCCAGTTGTTTGTTAACATCACTCTCAGTGAATATTACAACTTCAGATGTATACTCTGCTGTTTTGTGATTTTGATTTTTCTTCTATCTTTTATTATTTATTGTCCATATTTCTTGTTAACTTTCTAAAACTCAAATTTAATTGTGTTGCCTTTTTTTCATGGTAGATTTCTGAAACATCAACTCAAAATAAAGAACTAGATGGTAGCCTCGTTGACTCAAGAATCAGGGTGTGGTGGCCAATAGATAAGAAGTGAGTACAACTTAATGTCTAAACCAAAACTCTTTGTACAATTCATTTTATTAGCTTATAATGGTTATATGGTTGAACAAAATTTGCTATGTACAAAGTATTGATTTGTTGTAAATTCTTGACTTTCTACCATGTTGATTATGATTTATGGAAGAAGTTATGTTTTCTGACATTTTATTTTGGATTACAATCTTATTGATATATTGATGCTTGAGGGTGCAATTTATCCATGTTACCAAATGCCATTCTTTTAAGTTGTGCATATTTCTTATAGGTTTATTAACTATCATTGGCTAAACCGTGGTGGTGGTTGGATTTATTATTACCGATAACACATTTTCTTCATTAGACATATTAAATTTACCATTTGTTTCCAGTATCAGGAAATGATCAAGTAATATATAGGTTTTTTCCACATGATAGAATACTTTAGATGTGAACTAAGACAAGTCATATTTTAATAATTGAAGCTTAATTGACCAAAGTAAGTTGATACTTATGGCAGATTTACTTCTTATATGGCTTATATAGTCTGTTCTTATAAGATAAAACTTAATTAAGCTCCTCGTCTAATGTGATAAGGATAACAACATTAGTTGCTAACTACCATTGTATCTGTTCTTTCAACATGAGTGGCAAACATGTTGAGTGATAGATCAAGTTCATTCCAACATTTTAAAATTTTCCCAGACTGGTATATTCTGGCACAAGTGTGAACCTACATGCGGGCCAAGGCTTTTCTCGGTGCACCCATGCATTGTGTCACTCATTGCCACCACGTGTTAAGATCCTCACGTCATGCTTTATGTCACTCATCACCACCGCTGTCTAGTCTGCCCAATGCTTCTTCTTTACCTCCTCTTTATCCTTTTCCTCCTACCCCACTCGTCTCCTCATCCTCCTCGTATCCCCCTCTTCTCGGTGCCAAACAGTATGTTGCCATACCTTGGCCTCGGTATGATGGTACATCAGACCCATACCTGGTCCGACCAGCGACTGGTGTGAGGTTGGTACTTACATTTTAATCCATGGTTTGCAATACTGTACCATACCGCTCGGTATGGGTGGTATATCGATATACCTTAGTGTACCGTGTGTTGGTATTCTCGGTATGTATCGTGCCAACAGCTGATCAGTATACCGGTACGGTATGATATTCAGAACCTTGGTTTATTCTATAGATTTATTTGGTCTTTTTACCCGCAAATTTGGCATTATCATGTCAAGTTGTCAACATCAGTTTATCATTTGGCACCTCTCAAGTATGTTCCTGGTGTCGGTCTTTGATCTTTAAAAGTGCTAGAGTGTTAACTTTATAACAAACTATTTCTCAGTATAGTAGATACAAAATAGATTTGGCTAATGTGGAAGTTTCCCCCCTAGATATTTTCTGAGTCATTCAAACAATTGTGAGAGGTGCAGTGATATTAGTGAGACTGAATTTGTATTCTTGGATTCTTCAGAAGTTCAATATCATGTCACTTCTTAGACTTTTTTGTAAGTTATTATTTGACAAAGTTGTTCCTTTTATATAATATTGATATATACTTGTGTGCAGGTTTTATGATGGTGTTGTTGATTCGTATGATTTAGCTTCCAAAAAGCATAAGGTAGAAAGTGGCCATGATGCTTGATTTTGTTTGTAGTTTCTGTTGGTCCTGCTGTCTCAACATGTGGGTTTAATTCATATTTTGCTGTTCAGGTTATCTATAGTGATGGAGATGTAGAGATTTTATTGTTGAAGAAAGAAAGGTGGGAATTTGTTAAAGATGACAGCAACATAGATGTGGTCAGTCATGATTTCTGTATCTTTTTTTATAGGTTTGTCTTAATGCTAATTTATGCTGATTTGATCTGCAGGATCAAGCCAAAGACTCTACTAATCCTGATGTTTCTTCAGAAGAGTAAGTTTTTTTTTTTAGTTGAGCATTATATGGATCTAACACCATTCTGCCTTCATGGATCTTATATTTTCATTTTAATCAGATATAGCCTTGATCCTTCTGAATCTTAGATATAGTTTTATCAGCTTTTTAGCAGTTCCTCTATGATGGCCATGCAAAATCAGTGTTTTCTTGACACCCTTGGCAATTATATTTATAAACCTATTGAGCGCTTGCAAACAAGGGAGTGGTCCTGAGGATTTTGTACTTCATTTCTTTTGTTTTCTTTTGGCTTGTAGTAGCTTTAAGGATTGTCCCTCATATTATCCAAGGAATTACAGAAGGTAGCATAATTTTCCTGTCTGAGTAGGAGGTGGTATTCAGTTTGCCTCATGCCCTGGAAAATTCCCCTTATACTTCAGACTAGACTGATTTGGCTATTTCAGCATCAAGCCAGTTCAGCATAGTTCTCTAAGATCCAAATCATGTCATATACTTTTATGATTTGACACTTTCTAGGACCTGTTTGCTTAAAGGGGAATTTCCCAAGGTTTCTTTCCCATGCATGAATGAGAGTAGAGGCTTTTCCATTGATGAGTTAGAGAATCACCTATCTGAATGCTACAACAGATCCTCACTATTGAACATATTTGCAGATGATGATCCTTTTATACGAGATCTAATCTAATGCTTACCTAAAAGTATTTTGGTAACTTGTGGAGGCTGCATGCTCGTCGATTTTACTTTGGTTGATTAACAAGCAGTATTTAAACATGATGTTGTGGCTCCCAGCCCATCTGGCTGGTGGTTTGTTGAATAGTAGTTGTTTTGGCATTGTTATTTTAATACAGTTGTCATTCTATGTATTTCTGAAGACATGATATCCTTTTTCTTTTATAAACTCTAGTTGGCTGAGCATTGCTATGGGCTGGATTTTCATTGTACCTGAATGTTTGGACTTTACAGCCTGTTCATAGCTGGGCCGTTTTGTCATTATACCTGAATAGTTGGACTTTACAGCTTATTTATAGCTACCTTTAGTCAATTTTATTTTGTATTTTAAATGTAAAATTGGTATTTCAACATACCTTTATTGTACATGACTGTCTTCATAGATTGATATATAGTTTCATATGCAGTATATGATTGTCATAGGTATAATTATTGGATGCCTAGGTTGGAGTGGTTGAGGCTTTCTGGTAAGTTTCTACTTAGTAGGCAATATCGTAAACAACTGGTAACCACATGTAACAAATTATATCTGTTGGTAGGTTAGTTTAATGACATGTTGCATGAGTGTAAATGCTATCAAAGCTCATTCCAAATTTTTTGGGGGTCCTGTTACAGCTTTATCTGAAGGCCTTCCTATTTTTGGAAAAACAAATCCGAATTTTCCGAACTTGTAATTTTGGAAGAATACATGCCAAATTGATGAAAATCTGATGATGCATGATTGCTGTAAGAGGTAATTGGCAATTCATGACTGCTAATGGCCTCTAGGTGGGCTGTAAATGGATTAGATATGGGTTTATCGACCTCAGTTCAATACCAATCTGATTTCAAATCTTAATGGGTTTAGATTAACTGAATTGAAACTTGATTCATATTTGATCAGTCAGGTGGCATGTGCCAATGACAAAGGAAGATGCAGAAGTGGCCTGCTTATGTGGTTGCTGGCTGTGGCACCTTCATTGGGGCAAAGTTTGACTGCTGGTGTGGCTGGGATGAGCAATGATGTGGTCCGAATGAGCTCCATTGCGGTCTTCGACAAGTGTGCGGGTGTAGTTAAGTGGGAGGAAAGGGAGGCTGACTGTATGATTGTCGGTACAGGGTAATATCGGAAGAGGGGAAGGGTGGGTAGAGGTTCCTTCTTGCCCCATGCAATGTACATATTTGTATGCATCTAATATTTTTAATTATGTATGATGTTACAAATACATCATACATAATGTTTATATAAATATGATGTTTTATGATTTAATATTTACGTGGGTCGGGTCATTGACTGATCCCAATCTTTATCTGGCTTGACTCTACTGGATCGTAGGTAGTCAGAAAACAAACTAATAAGATTGGAAGTATCTGATCCATGCACCACCTTGTGTCTAGATACTGATTGTGTTGGTAAAAGCAAAATATGTAGATATATGATTTGAGCTTGATTATCGTGAAGAACATATTATGAAATCAGAGACAGCTGTCAGATTTACATTAGTAGATGAATGGATAAGGAAAAAGATACCGGAGAAGTAAAAATTTGTAGATGAACTTCACACTTTATGCTAGATCAAAAAAATAGTCTTACAGCTATCTGTATGTCACTCCAAAAAACAACTTTTGCTGCTACAGCTTTCTCTAATGGTCTCAATGGGTACTGTCAGGAGTATGTTAACTTTCATATACCAATTTGAGTACATATCTGAAAAATGTTCAACTTAGCTGAAATATTTAACAATCAAATTAGTTTTTAAATGGACCGTATTGTATCACAAAGGACTAAACATGGTTGCTCTGTGTTGATTTTTGCTTCATGGACTAAACACAGACTCTGTTATGCTTCATGGTTTTACTGTTTACATGAACTTGAGCTTCTCTAAGCTTTGGATCTATTTGTGCTCTTTTTTAGCTAATCATTTCTTTTTCTCAATGTTTTATAAAGGAGTACTTGGACTATCTTTTTGAAACTGTTTATAGTTGATTACATGTAATGTTCCAGTCTTGCAGATATACATGTTCTACTTGTTTTAGAAAATTTGTTCATTATTTTGAAGGTGACCATCTACATAAGTTTAAGATTGTTCCTCTTGAGTCTGTGTTGACAAGGTTGAGCCATCGAAATTACTTGTTATATGGGTTAGGCTGCATGGTTGACCCTTACTAAATCCAGTATTGATGGAAGTCTCTTACATTGGGATGATTTTTTCATTTAAGCTCCATATTTTACTTGTTTCAATAACTTGCATGTGTAAAAGGCCCCTAAAATCTAAGACATTGTTGCCTACTAGTGTTGTCCCCTTCTTTTTCTGGCTAATTTGATTTTTTGTTTGTATACATTAACCATAGTATGACCCCTTTTATTAGGTCAATTGATTTCCTGATATTATTTTATGTATTTATTTATTTTTTCCAACACTAGTTAGCTGTGATGACAAGAAGCATAAATCTCAACTTGAATTGCATAAATGTAAAAGAAAAGAAGAATCTGCATGTTCCAAATTTAGTTATCTCATGTGTTGGTTAACATTGCTACCTATGAGTCAAAGTTTCTTTGAACAAAAGATTGATTATTTTACAAAGTCTTAAAGAATTTAACACTTCAAATGATGAAATAAAATGTATTTTCGTGAATATTGACATATTGATCTATGTTAAATCTTTTGGTGTTTGATGTTCAATATTGCCTTGTGAACCAGGCCAAAGATTAAAAGAGCAAAATCGAGTTCTAGTTCTATCACAAAGGAAATAAATACAGAGACACCTACAAAAAGGTAAATTGTAGTAATTGTACTTTTCTAATATTTGTACGGTTTCTAGCACATGGCATTTATGTCATTTGTTGCTCAGTGGCACAGCATCTGGCAGTCATCGTAAAGGTAGACCACGGAAAGCTGGCATTTCAAATCTTGATGATGGCCCCAGATCTTCAAGTAAATCAAATGAGAAGGCAACAAGTATATCCAAAATTTATAGTATTAAATCTAGCAATAAACTTAGGGGTGATGTCAAATCTGATGGTGACATCTCTAAGGCGGGCAAGTCTAGTTCTACAACTGGAAGCGAGACGGAGGATAATTCTCTCAAGTCGAGAAGAAAATCCATGGTTGGCCCTCCTACATCTGCTGTCAGCAAGTCAAAGGATAATGGTGTTGCTGGCAGTAAGGTGAGAAAGGATGCTTCAAAAAGTAAGTTGAATGAAGACAGTCCATTGACAAGCCAGAAATTGAAGGGCACCATCACTCCGAAAGCTGGCAATGAATCAACGATGAATACTGATTCTGAGCGGCGGAAAATGAAGTCACGAGAATCTGAAACATCAGCAAAATTGCTTCTAAATGCAACTCCCAAGGCACCAGATGGTGAATCTTTGGCTGGGAAGAGGCGCAAGAGAAAGGGCCAGACCTGAGTCTCCATATAATAGGTTATTCACTTGCTTCTCGGTTAACTACATCCTCTTTCCTTTTGTCGGTACTGTCACATTGGTGTATCTTTCCAGGATCATAGTATTTTACCATTTGCCTACCGAAAAGTCATGGGACTGGCAACGAGAAGTCAAAGGTGAGTCTAGGAACTCATAAAAGGGCTTGTACTGTTTGGCCGTACATTAACTACCATAATAGGGAAGGAAATGCAAGCTCTTGGAGGCTGATTTCAGCAGGTGTAGGATAGATAGGATTTGGTCTATGTAAATAGCTCTTTTGACAACATTAGCTTCTGAAGATTCTAGCTTGACCACTGTAAAACCGGACATGGCATCATACTAGTTCATGACAACCATTTTTTGGAGTGTCTCTTGTGCTTCAAGTCTTCTCGTCACCATGGTTATCTTAAGTAGATAAGCTTGAGATGGGAATTTATCTGGGGTGATGATGGCTCATGTTGTATCCTATTTATTACATTTTCTAGTTGTGTTGGTGATTAATTGTATTGCAAAAGAAAGGGTAAAGTCTGCTTTTGTAAGCTAGGGACTTGTCCTACCTCTATCCATCAGGTAAAATATATGTAATTTTAGTAATGGTAACAGAATAAGATGGACAAGAAATTTCAGTTATCAAAAGCTTCCAAGTATTTTGAATTGATTACTCAACAAGATTAAAAGATTGATAACGATATTTTTTATAAAATAAAAATTGAATGCTTAAAGTGAAAAGAAATATTGTGCTTTATGAATACGAGTGTTAAGAAATAATATATATAAAGTTTGTGATGTTGAGATTTAAATATTTTTAATTTAATTAAGTATATTGTTTTATATAGGGTCCAATAGCACAAAGGGATCCATGTAGTGTAATTGGCACATTACATGCTATTGTTGTCTATATCCATTGGGTATATTGTTGTTACAGACTTATTTAACTGCATTTTGATCTTCCTAAAAGTGTGGTTCTTTTAGTTCTGACTGTGCATGCCAAGATGTTGGTCAAATTCATAGAGGAGTGCAGATATACCTTTATGGTGGCAACCTAAAATCAGAATCCAGCATTAATCGATGGCCGAACTTGATCAGTTGACTTGCATGGGTTTGAGCCTGGTGACTTTGTTTA
The DNA here is from genome assembly GCA_004837865.1 of Musa balbisiana. Taxonomy (NCBI): domain Eukaryota; kingdom Viridiplantae; phylum Streptophyta; class Magnoliopsida; order Zingiberales; family Musaceae; genus Musa; species Musa balbisiana. The sequence continues at coordinate 36,429,600 of CM017193.1, forward strand.
AGCCAGTGTAACAAAGATGAAAAGACAGCATTCCTTAACGTTACATTGAGATGTCTTCTTTTTCGAGTTGGGTTCTGATTTATATCAGTTTGTGGACAGAATGATGGGTTGTATGGATGTACTTTTGTTGTTTTTTTTGGTTTGCTCTTCAGTTTTGGTCTTATTTCACTATTATTTGTTTTGGCTGAGCTGATGCAATTAACTGTAAATATGTTTGATCGGATCCTTAATTACTCATCTTTCAAGTGAAACAGCTATTATCTCTTGCCAAATGCTTGGACAGTGTCTTTTTGGTATGACTGTGTCTTGCTAATTCTCGCATAGCAATTAATAAATTTCTTTTATTTCCTTCATATATCAGACCTATTGTAACCTTGATCTTTTCATTCCCTCAATATTAGTCGTCCAAAAGTTCTCTTATTTATCTTTGTTTCTGTCCTTCTGGTGCTTAATGTAATATATTATTCATGTCTCTTAGTGTCATTAAGATTCTAACATGCCCATCTCTACCAACGATCACTTACCTCAAGTAGTCTTTTTCTTAGGAATATATTCTTCAGATCACCTAATAAAGTCACTAATGTGAATATATTGTTGTCATTAAATAAAGTATACCAGGTGTAGTAAAAGTTGACGATGGAAGTTCTTTGATTGTTCCATCTCCCCACTATTTTGGGCTCTTTTGTACTGCCCAGTTCGTCCAACATTGGCAATGGATAAAGGATTGTGTTTAGTAGGTTAGAGACGTGTTTCTTTAACCTATTAGGCCTTTTATGCCATTGCGATTATGGTGCAATGATTATTCTAAAATTATCACTATTATTAATATTGGAGCCGTTGTTACTCTTATCGGACCCTCTCGAGATAATCTAATACTAAAGTATAATGATTATTCTAAAATCAAAACTAGTTGCGATATGTCGGTCATTAGGCAACTATGTAAGAGATTATTTATATGACTTAAATCCTTATCTACCTTTACAACATGTTCGCACCTTCACCGTCAGATGTCTCTCGCTGTGAAATTTCTAGGATTGAAAATTCAATTAAACCATGTAGAGTGATAAATTCAACAATGTTTTCGGAATGACCGTCACGTCCTGCTGCACATAAGAAAGGATGGTGAGAGTTTGATATGGGAACTCGTTATCAAGTGATCCAGTGAGTCTCATCAAAAGCTAATCAGGTTGGTTTTCCTCCTTAGTGTATTGGTGGTTAGCATCAAATAGTGTTGGATAAGCTAAAGCGTATTGCATTGACTTGCTGCCCCATTGAGTCCAAATCAATGTCCGTGCATCAACATTTACTACAAATTATAGTGTTTTTTTTGTCCATTTGCATGTAAGTTTATTAGCTGAAACACATGTAGGTTTATGATGAGAAAAGCCAATCTAAAAGGCTTAGCATTTAATGGTCATACACAAGCTGCACCGAAAATGAATGCGATGAGTTTCTACTTGTCAAGTATAAGAACATTAGTAAATATGATGAGTTGCAAGAATATGAAGAACCTGAGTTACTCATGAATATTTTTCAAAACAATCACAAAGCTACATCTGTAAGCACCCGTTAAGATGATATAGAACTAGCCCGACAGGCGCAGCAACAATTCGGAGAAGCCAATATGGCAAACTCAAATCACTGCAAACGTTATAATCCACAAGAGCATCTTGGTCCCGAAGAAGAGAGCACTCCACCTCTACAATGCAAATTACAGATGCAATCGGCACACCGAAGAATAACCAACTCTATGTTTACAACAAAAAGATAATAAAGCGAATTACAATTGTCAAATCATGAATTCCATTTTTTAATTTGTGAATTACATTCTCAACAAGTAACATGGATTGTGTACCAAAAGAAAAAAGTGAAAACTGCCAAGTAGGAACCTAATATTTCTCTCATGAGAGAAAAACCAAATAAAAGTCGACTTCGCTTCAGTGTGCAGGTATAGAAGAAGCATTATCCCAGTAGCTAAGATCTAAGAAAATTCAGAATACATACAAAAGAAACACAAAGCATATACCACTATAATTGGCCGATACCTCAAACAAATGTTTTTATAGCCAATGTCCAGCACAAATAACTTCCTTCTTATCATGCTTAATTTCAATAACATTTTCTAATATAGCAGAATATCGAATATAATGACCAACCACATAAGAAACCTACTTTTCTCACAGACCAAGACATGAATAAATAAGTGACCAAGGAAAATGAGAACAGAATATATAGTGGGCAACTGAAAAAACTTCATGAAATACCAAAAGCAACCAAAACAGAGGTAAGACCAAGAATTTCAAGCATTAATCACAAAATACTAAATTCAACAGTGCAAGAACAAGTGGCAAGTTTCACATTACAAAACAGAAGTTCGCTATTAAGCCAAAGATGAAGAGAGCCTAAGGCATTCACTTTGGCACCTTTTCAGGCAAATGTCATTCCAATTGGGCACTTGGTGTTGATTAACACAAACAGTCCTTGCACAAGCATCAGCACACGCATCAAGCTCGGAAACACCACATACTGTAACACATGTATCGAGAATCGGATCCTTCGAAAATGCACCAACCTTCTTCAGCATTCTCTTTGAAGTACAGACTCTCATGCAGACAAAGATCTCGTCTGAGTGCTTTTCACGCCCTCGTGCACTTTTGAGTCTTTGCTCCTCCGCACGTCTTCTTTTAACTCTAATGGTATGAGCTGCTATGATGGCCGGAACTGCAGCCCCTAATAAGGACCACCATATGTCTTCCATTGCAATCACAATTCTTAAGCTGTCGACTTGTGGAACTGCAGCTCCTGATAAGCACCACCATATGTCTGCCATTGCAATCACAATTTTTGAGCTGTTGACTTCTCCCCACTTGAGGAGTACAACAAATATAAAAACAGTAAGAGTGAAATCTTGACCTTCTCATTCTCAGTGCGTCCAAGGCAATAAATTGGAGACAATATCACGGCAGCTCAATATGCATCAACATTATCAGACAATTTGTGGTTAAAAGGCATGAAATCAATCTCTGTTTTGGTGAAACATGAAAAGCTACGACTAATTTCACATTGCTCTATGCCAAAAATTTGAAGTTACATTAGCAGATGCATCCGTAGGAAAAGACAGAAACAAGAAAACGAAATAACCTTCTGACAGGAACAACCCAAGAAACTGTGTCGATGTTACAAAAACTCGAATAACTTCTCCGAAATTTAAAGAACGTCTCTTGATCTGAAGGAATAGGAATGTAACTGAATAACTACAAATATCTTTGATGAATCGCAGACCGTAAACAACAAAAAGAAGAACGCTTTAAAACTCGTTTACAGAATTAGGAGGCAGTACGTCACGAAATTACGATTCGATCGAAAGATTGAATCACCAAAATCGCATCTTTAGATGAACACCTAAAGAGACCTAGGAAGAAAACCCCTGAAACGCTAAGAAAAAGAGAAAAATAAACCCAAGGATCTAGGACAACACAGGAAGCATCGAACAGAACAACACAAAGGAAAAAAGGAAAACAAGTTTCGGAGACGACGATATCTCGATAACAAAGCAAAAAAAAAAGAGTTTTTTTTATTTCTTTTTGTTTTTGACGGAAACTCACGTCGGAATTGGGGATTTCGGGATCCGAAGCCGTGCAAGTTTTGTTGACAGCGCAAGGGTTAGGGTTTTTACTTGTTTCTGTACGATAACAAGTTTAACATATATATATCCTTTTAAAGTCTACAAATATCATATTTGTGGGAACAGATTTTTTTATGGCACATATAACCTCTGGATATTAAGATTATTCGCGTGTTAGTCTTATTACCATATATCCATAAAATTCAGGTTAATTATTTTTAATCAATTCAATATAAGTTTATTTAATTTTAAAAAGTATAATTATATAACCTACTTGTTAAAAATACATTTTTAAAAATCTTTAAGAGCGTAAATATTTTCTATTAAAATAATATTATATTAAAAAATATGCTTATATATATTCAAAGTAGTTTACGGTTGTTTGTTTTAGAGTAACTTTTCTTTTGGCATCCTTATCTCTAGAATTTTTGAAGATCATCATCCCTTTAGACTACTTTGTCTTATTGTATAAACTGTGTATTATTTGAATATAATTGTTAGATTGTGACTCTTTGCTAATATAGTCTCCCGTTGCACTTTTCAAGATCTAGCAATATGTTAAATTTACTACACACTTTAGCCTCCTACGAAGAGAAAGTTTTAATACTTCATGTCGTCAAGTTTTAACCACTTTAAGATGGCCACGGACAGTTTATCATCCGTATACAAGTCCTTACATGAGTATCAAAATTTTCAAGTTAGCAATTTCCCTCATCTCTGTGAGCTTTGTACAATTCTTTCAGCTATTGAACAATCCATCCTATTTTACACGGTCTCATTTTTTACCAAGCACCTCGTTTGTCTTGAGCACCGTCAAGTTTGATTACCAATGTTGAGTTATAACTTGAACTAAATCATCACAACCTTTGTGCATTACGTATTCTTCCCAACTCGTTTATCCTTGTGGTTCCTCTTGCACAAAGGGTTCGTCATTCCTTTGAATATCAATCTCGGATGCCTATTCCTCTGAGTGACTTTTTTTCTTACGCTTTTAAACTCGTTTTCCCTAAATAATTATATGTGCTGATTGCCCTCAATGCAGCCCCATTAGGTCCTGCACGTTTACATACTAAATATGTTTCTAAGTATAGTTTACTATTTATAATCTCATTTTTTATTTTTTAAAAATATTTTTTAACAAATAAACGTAAATAATCTCTTCTTCCTATTCTTCTCCTTCTTCCTTCTCTGCTCTCTTCTTATTTTTCTTCCTCACCAGAGTAACATAATGTCAAGCAATAAGCAACAACAGTAGTGATGAGCAACATCAATGGCAATGATAAAATAAGATATTATGGGAAAGAAAAAAGATAAAGATAAAAATAAATTAGAAATATTAGGGCTATAAATAATAAAATAATATTTTTAATTATTTTTAAAAAAATTTGTCAATAGCAAAGAGGAGACTACAAATAATAAACCTTAAATTCTAATGTGATGTTTGTCTTATTGATTTTACATATCTAACTTTACAAGAGAAACACATTCTAGATGGTTTAAGATTCAATGTACAATCTAAAAGACTTATGTAAAGTTAGATGTGTAATATAATTGCAGCTTACACATTCTAATAGAGGAGGCTTTAAATTTTAGAGGATGATTTTCTAGAAAAAAAAAAGAAAGATTTTTGGGTTTTGTTTCTCTTATCTTTTTCAAATGGACTAAAGGTTCTTCTTTCCAGCGTGACAAAAATTAAGAATATTTTGACATATTTCAAAATACAGGATGGTATATTCTTTTTTCTAAGTAACCTTATATTTAGACATAATTTTTGAAAAAAATTATAGTATGTATTTTATTTACTGAAAAATAATAACAAAATAGACATTCTTAGCTTGAATGTTAATGATGTTTTCTTTGCTGAATCAAAACATTATAGCCCTGATAAAAATATTATGACTCTGTTTCAATCAAATGAAGTTTTCACTAACATTAAATATCAATCTTACTATAGATTAGGATGCATTATAAAATATAAAATATGAGAATTTAAATGATTTTGGATGAAAATTATGAATATATTGGCAGATTTAAAAATAAATAATAAAATTTCTACTTTTTTTTTTCATTTTGTCTTAAATTTAGATCTAAATATTTTTTAAAAATTCTAATATTTGTAATCATTTACTATGAAATAATAATAATAATATTAAATAATAAGACATTATCTGCCTACAATATTTTTCAATAGAGTAACAGGATTTTTGATTCACTTATAAAAATATTATAAATAAAAAATATTGTAACTCCATTCAAAATACTATAAATCAGAAATATTATAATATTAGACCAATTTAGCTCAAATTAGATTTTAACTAAAAATTAATTTTGTATTATATTTGTTCTTTTAACAAAGGGAATGCCCTTTATGGAAAATATAAAAATAAGGAACATAGATCTCAAAAAAACCCAAACTCGTGGCTCTTTCCAAGAAATTACTCATTTTAATATAAGGATATTATTATTTATAATTTCATCTTAAATTTTTTTAATATTTTTAAAATTATTTTTTCTCTTACTTCTCCCCCTCGAGGAGGTGAATGGGAGAGGGGTGTTTAGTCTAGGGAGTGGCAACTGATGATGTAAATAGACTAGAAGGCGATAATTGATGAGGAGCGCAAGTTAGGAAATTATGATCGATAGTAAGCGAGAGCTGGGTGAGCGACAATTGATGGTAGGGAGCACTAGCGAGCATAAGTGATTGCTGCGTATACGATGATCGTAGGAATATAGAAAAAATAAAAAAAAAAGATAAATTCGAAATAAGAGTGATCGTAAAACATAATTTTTTTATTTTTAAAAAATTATAAATAGTAAAACAAGTTGTCAATACTAAAAGAGCTCAATATAGTAGGCTCCTAATATAATTATATACTAATACTAACTAATCACTCCTTACTATGCTTATTATCAATCCTAAATATTAAAAATAAAAAATCTTACATATTTTTACATTCTTATAATTAATTAAAAAGAATAATTGTGACTAAAAAGTGAGATGGATATTTGACGCTAATTTTATCGCCTTCTTTGTATAAAGAATAGTGTGAACTTTTAGAAAATATCGAGTTAAACGATCTAAGATGACTGATGACTGACTTCCCCGAATCTTCAGAGCAAAAATGTCATCTAGACTAATCCATTCTAATCCCATAATTATCAAATTCCTATTCAATTTCCGATTCTCCAATTCAAATATTCAAACCCCTAATGCTTGTTTAGGAACGACAATAAAGAGTGCCCAACATGATCTAATATCTAAGTTCAAAACCTACTTCACTACTTCACCCATCACTCACATAATTATCAAGCATCATAATCTTTAAAAAAATATTTAAAATAATCATAAATTTGGAGTTACTATATGCACCGTAGGGTACGAATGGAATTTCAACAAACAAAGCAATGGGTAGACGTTTCATTGCTCGGTTTCTCCAACTTTGGGCAAAGGAGACTGAAGGAAAGGACACGTAGATAAATCCATAAATCGACTCCGATCTCTCTTCCGCGATCCCAAAGCAGCAAACCGCCGCCCTCCATCTCTCTCTCGCTCGTCGAATCGCATCGGCCGATGGGTTACCTGCCTTCGCTCGGCAGCAAAGCGGCGCACTTCGTGTCCGACATCACTACCGTTCTCCTGAATCCCATCTCCGATGAGCCCTCTAAACCCCATGTAAGTATTAGTGGCCCTCCCTCTACCTCTCCCGTCTCTTTTATTTTCGTTTGCCGTTGTCAGAAATCTGGTTAATTGATCAGGAACGGCGTTCTCGAGGCTAAAGATACGATATTTGGTTCTTCTTGTTGAAATTAGTCCCGGATTTCACTTGTGTTTGACTTTTTTCAATCCGATTTGGGATGCTTGTTCTGGAACTTCTTATCTTAGGGCTAATCTTTTGCTTCTTTTGAGGTTTTTGGTGTTTTTCTTTATCATCTGTCTCTAGTAATGGTCATAGAATCACAAACGCGTTTCTGAACTTAGTTCTTAGTAGTGGATCGTTTCAAATTACTGCGGCTAGTCAATGTTGGTTCGGATGTTTGCTGCTGTGTAAACAGGATGATGTTTCGCGTGAAATTTACTTAAATGGAAGTTATCTCACGAGAAGTTCAGATGTTTAAGTTAAGTCATAGTTGTCATGGAGATCATTGTGCGAATGTGAATTTGTTGATTGGTGGTCCAAACAAGGAGTTTGTCAGTGACTAATAGAAGTACGCTAGACATTTCATCATCTTACTTTAAGGCTTTAGTCATTTGCCTTGCTCCGTTAAGTGGAAGAGGCGAAGAATTATGTTGGTATTAGTTTTCTAATTTATAGAACTTGGCAGGAAATCTTGTGGGATCATATGCCAACTAGAAGTTCTCAAAGGTGACAGTAGCCTGCTCTACTTCTTTGATCAAGGTTATTGGTGGTTTTTGTGAAGGAAATCAAGATGAAAATGGAGCAAGAGATAGGAGCTGTATATGCTTTATTTAACTGGTTGTATGGCTTATATGATCAGAATATGGCTTTATTATAGCAAAAACAAGTTGTTGATCGTTTGACTCTTTTATAACATTTCAAAATTTTTGTTTCAAATACCATTGTAAAGTAATGCTCATAATATAGGATTCACAAGCTCTCATTTTGAAAATCTGGCATCCACCTGATTATTAGATATGAGAATTATGTAAATAAATAATAATTCCCGACGAGCAGGCTTCTTGTTTGCATTAGATGGTTCTTTCTCGAAATTTGTCAAGCAAGGTCTCTGAAAATGGATCCTCAGTTTTAAGTTTAAACTTATCCATGGTTGGTATTTGATTTGACCAATTTACTTTTTAACTTCTATCCTGTTGACCACTGGAGAACCAGTGGCTGGATTTGTTGTCTTTCTTCTGTTTAAATTCCCTACTTTGTGAAGGATCAAGTCCTGAGGCTCTTAAAGAACTGCTGCTTACAATAAATTATATCTTTTTCAAGGATAACTGCTGAAGGCTGGGCTTAGAGGATCTTTTGATTAGTTATGAAATGTAGAAACTCATACTCAGGGTTATTATTCCTTAAATTTATAATTATTCCATATTGTTTTCTTTTCAATTTTCTGCGATTATCATTTCCTTCAATTTGTATTATTACCCATTTAGTTGATCCTTATCCCCATACCCAACGTTTTTGAGGAGCCAATCCTAGTCCTGATACCAAGTTTTCAGAGCTTTCTGGTTCTACAAGTTTCTTCTGTATGTAAATAAAATTTAGTGACTTTTGGAATGTATACCTTTTGAATGCTTAAGAACATCTTTCTCTTGGTTAGGAAGAGGACATGGAGACAAAAAGTATAGAGAAGGAAGATTCTCAGGATGATTCTGAAGTTCCAGATGGCCCTGATACGTCTTCGTTTACTGCATTTCTCATCTCCCTTTTATCATCTTCAAACCCAAGTAATCATCCTATGGAAGAGCTAAATGAGCATCATGCAGAAGCTGGAGAGTGGACGTCAAACTCTGCACCTATTGAAAATAGTGGGAGGATATCTCTACTTGCAAGAGGCAAGAGAACATTTGGAAAAGCTATTCACAAGGCAGCTAAGATAAGTGGATTTAGACAGAATTCAGAGCCTAAAATTGATCACAACATAATAAATGAACCAGAGTTGACTGGATGTGATTCGAGATCAGTTACTGTCACAAAGGATTCTGCTACACACTTTGATCTGCCAAACATGTCTGAACCATCATTACTTCTTTCAGAAAATATGCGTGCTGCTCTTTATTTTTCACTGCCAGCATTAGTTAAAGGAAGAAATTGGCTTCTGCTTTACAGGTGCTGAAAAATTCATTTATTTTTATTATCTGATATTTGCATACTTGTTACTTTGCTTACTCACTCCCATCTCTTGATGCAGCACATGGAGACATGGGATATCTTTATCGACTCTTTACAGAAGAAGTGCACTTTGTCCTGGTTACACTCTCTTGGTATGACAAGTTCATAGATTTTTAAAAGACCTTAGTTGCTTGCAGGGGAATTGCAAGCTATTCCAGACATTATAGAATGTAGTTCTCTGTTAGATGCAATCAAGTAAAATTTAATGATCTTTCTTCAACTGATAATGTTTAGGTTTAACAACAATGATTTAATAGATACATGTTCACAGTAGATATAGATACTATCTCATTTTAGTTTTAAGATATCAGTTTGTGCAGCAGAAGGCCAATTTATTGAGCCTGTCTCAGTCCTCATTTGTTTGGCGATATGTTAAGCGATCAAGGAAAGGCCATCCACTGTATACTCTTGAGTCTTTTATTGCTAAATCTGAAATCTTACCATTATCTTAATGCTTATGTTTTTTATAACATTTTTTTTCCTTTTTAATGGAGAAAATGAATATATGTTGATCTATTCTGTAGTGTGAATGATATGTAGGCCTTGTTATGGAAGACGTCCAGGGGACGCACAAATATTATGTAACTTTAGTTTCTATGTATCTTTTTAAAAGGAAAATAAATTGATAAATATTTGATGCTAGAATTAGCATTGACCACTGCATCATCTTGCATAAGTGTTTGTTTAACCTCACCAGGAAGGTTAGAACAAGATACTGATGAATTCATGGGCAGACACAAGACATGTTTCAACCAAACTTTCTTGTGGACTGTGGAGTATCACGCGTGAAAACATTATATTTTTTTGTTAGAATCTTGTGAGGTTCAAACTAAAACTCTCTATGTAGTTAGATGCATCAGACTCCAATCACCATAATAAACTAGATCCAATAGAATACAGTTGGGCCTTCGAATATTTAATGGTTTTCGTTGGAAATGAAAAATTTATAGAGTGATATTATATAGTTGTTATTCTTTACTTAATGATGTTCCCATATTATTAGTTTTTCTGAACTAATAAATTTGTGTATTGTTGTTCTTATCAAGGATCATCGTCTCGTGTCTATTAGCAGTGTCGGTCCAAGCCCAAGTCAGTATGTATTGGTCAATACCGTCGTACAAGTGATCTATATGTCGATACATACTACTTTATAAAAAGTTGGCCATAAAATAGCCAAAAGATTGACTAGAAAATCAAAAACCTCTTCTAAATCCCTTTTTATCCTAATTTAGTGTAATTTCAATTCAATTTCAATGAGAATAAAGTGCAAATGAGTTATAAATGGTTAGTAATTGTAAGTTTTTATGATGAGATAGTGAATTTATCTTTTTGGATCATTTAGGAGCAATTGTCTCGCATGGTCCTTCGTTGCTTTTATTGATCTTTAATCATCTATAAAGATTGAGTTGAGATAGATTGTGTCAAAACTTTATGATTTTAGCAAATTAAGTAATAAAAAGGAAGCAACTTGTACAAACTTGCTTCTATCACGAAAATGAATGTCAGACTCACCATTGGATCAGGGTCCTCGATCCTATGAATTTGTATATCAATATGGTACATCTCTCAAATCTTAAAACTACTCCTATGACATAGTGTACTTGTAAATCGCTTCTTCGAATCAGTTGATATTAGTGCCTTCCCTTTCACCTTCACATGCTGGGAGGACAACTATGATTGTTGGGTTCCATGATCTTGACTAGATTGACTCATGGTTGTTTGATTGCCACGTTTGGATCGAGGGGATCTTCTTCTTGTTGGGTATTGTTCCTTTTTTTCTATAGCCTTTGTGATAAAAACGAGATGGACGTGGGGTCTTTTGCTTCATCGAGCAAAGGATCCCCTTGGTTCTCTACTGCCTTAGATCCATTACAACATCCATTGAGAATCTTTATTGTAGAACTAGGGATTAAAGGGATCAATCTCTGGCTCCTCTAGTTCATTGTTGAGCTTGACGTATCATTGCCTTTAGCCTTAGACACATATTGTAGTGCACATATTGAATCTTAGTGTCAATCAGCGCGAACATTGATCCAGCGTTTTCAAAAGGCACTCAAGTGCTCGAGTGAGGCAAGGCGTTTAAATGAAGCGCCAACCGAACGCATGTCTGAGCCCAAGCGCTGGGCGCGTTAAGTGAGCGCTTGAGCCAAATCAGGTCAACTTTGAGCCTGGGTTCGTTTGAGTGAGTAAATTGGTTTAATGAAACCAACTAATGTCACTTTCCCTAACACCCTCCCGTATGCCCGACCCAATGAAAGAAACCAGAAGGCAAACCCTACCACTCGTCCACCGCTTTTGTATGCTCCATCAGCCATTGCAACCCTGTTTGTTACTGTTGGCAACCACGTTTGTTGCCTTCATCTGCTTCGTACGCTCCGTTCGCTGCTGCAGCTCCATCCGCTTCATCCGTTGTCATAAGCAACATCATCTGCTTTGTCCGCTGTTGCAGCTTTGTTTGTTCACTACTGCAGCTTCATCCACCACCGATTTCCATCTTCCTCCACAATTGTTGATTACTTCTCCATCTTCTCGGTCCTTGCTTTCTCATTTTATATTTAGTACTTTCATCGATTAACTTGCTACACCATATTGACGTGGTGCACTATTACTCTATTACGAGTTAGAACTTAGGAGGTTGTTCACTATTAAATTTTATAGGTAATATAATATTTTTAAAATTTTAATATTCGGGAGCATCTCATTTCTCTCGAGCGGGCGCCTAAGCGAGCGCCTAGAGCCTTAGGCGTTTTGGGACCTCAGCCCCTTTAACGCCTACCACTTTTAAAAACATTGGTACCACCCATTTCTTACCGTATTGGGCGTTACTAGTTCCCATTATTTGCTTTCTTTCTTCTAAAGGAGAGTAATTTATAGAAATATGGATGAGAAGATGTATTTTTTTTATAGCAACAATATGGACTAGTTCTTCGCATAGTGTACCACTCTTTTAAAGTAATCTAAACTACAAAACTTGTTCTATGTATAATGTTCGATCTTTTGTGCTCCATGATTCTATGACTTCCATGATATTTGTTGCTAAAATATTATTAGTATAAGAAAATCTTTTACAAGGATCTTTATCTTTGTGATATCTGTTTCTAAGATATCCATACAAGATTAACACTGTTCTACAGAATATAATTAAGAATTTCTGTCTTTATTCTGGTCAAATCTGTCTGGAAGAATTTTTGGTAAATGTTGTTTATTTCCTCTTCATGTTAATATATATTACCTTGGAGGATCAAACTCCCTGTTAATTTCGATCTATCTGCCCTGTCAGGTCGTTGGGGATACAAAAGGTGCTGTTTTTGGTGGCTTAGTTGAAGCACCATTGCAACCAACAAATCAAAGGAAGTATCAGGTACAGAAGTTCGAGTGTATGATCTTCATTATTTTGCAAGTTACATGTATGAATAATGTTTTCTCGATGTATAAGAATAAGTATAATGTTTCTTATCTTTTCTCTCTGTTATGGATTGTTTCAGGGAACAAACAACAACTTTGTTTTCAGCGATCTATCTGGAAATCCTGTGATATTTCGGACTACAGGTGGCTAGAATATTTCATCAGTTACATCTAACAGTATTTTCTGGAAAGTGCACTAAAAGAACTAAAAGATAATCATATAGAACTACAACAGTGGAGATTGCTTTATAAGACCATTGTTAGGTTAGCCATGATTTATGGTTGATGTGCTGAGTGGTTAATAATTACAAAAATGTTAATGTAGCTGAGATGAAAATATGAAGATGAATATACAAGTTTTTAGAAAAGATAAATATTTTCGAGCTTTAGGTGTAGCCCAATAGCATATAAAACAAGGAAAGATCATCTAGGATGATAAAAATATATTCAAAGGGGTTCTATAGATATTTTTGTTACGTGGAGTGATTCGATTATTATTAGAAGTGTGTGGAGATTTACAGGGAGAATTAAGAAGACTTTACTATGAACAATAAAGAGAATATTAAATATTATTGATTTATTTAGAGATATTGTGTTAGACAGAGTTCTAACTGGTTGGGACCCTAACAACAAAGAAGACTTTGCTATGAACAATAAAGAGAACCTATTTATGTAATTGACCCTTGCTGGTTTGGACATTATGGCTTGATGTTACCATTGTTGTTGGCTCAAAATGGTTTGCTTCACCAGTTAAATAACATCGGTATAAAAGTCTACCTCAGACCCCTAATCTCGAGCTTAAATTAAATTCAAGAACCTTAGATGTTTTCTCAGTTCCACATCTCCATTCTCCTTCATATTTGATGATCATTTTGTTAACCTTATTCTTTCTTTATTTCTTAGTCATATTTCACAGCTCTAAGTCTGACTTGCATTATCACCTTTTCTGATGCAATACCTTTTACACTTATCTCTATTTTTTTGAATCAAGTTGACAAGTGCATCATATGCATCAGTATTTTTATAACAAAAAGTTCAGAAGGAAGGTTGTAATCCCATTTTCCTTCTTTTGGTTGCATCAGTGTCTTTATGTGGGTCTTTACTAAGTTGCATATAATTTGTTTCAGACCAACCAACTTGTTATTGTTTTTAGGTTTGGTTCAAGTTAAATTCCATTATGTCTTGTTGACTTTTACAATATGACATGTGATAAGATATGCAATCATAATGAGTCTATTATAAGCAATGATAATGAGTCTATAGGAGGAAAGTATGGTCATTTAGTTAATTGGATTGTTCATTTTTATAATTACATATGTATTAGTGGAATTTGAGATAGAAAATTACGTAAATTGTCACATGCATTAATTTGTTGACCTGTATCATAATGATGATGAATAGATGAAAACTTTTTTCGAGAAACATTCTTGATTATTCAAATGGATCGATGTATCTAGCATCTTAAACCTGATAATGTAGTTCTGGATTTAAACGACCATTCAAAAATTGATGCATGGTTATACTTTGATAGATTGGTAGGTTGTCGACATTCATTGCTGAAACTTGCTCTCATTTCGAAAAACATGCTTGATTATACAAATGGATCAAGGTGACTATCATCTTAAACTTGATAATGTTTTGGAAATAGAAAGTCTTTCAAGAATAGATGCATAGTTATACTTCAATCATTTACTAGGCTATCAACACTCTCAGTGCCTAAACTTGCTCACACAACTTATCAAACGTAACCCATAATCCACTTGGCCATGTCAAGATGTGAGCTTTAGTATTGCTTCCTCATTGCATATAAGGGGCTTCCTATTTGGTTGGGCACGGTGGGTCAGAAGAGCAATTTAGTCTTTGCAATCACAGTTACACTGTTAAACATTTAAAGCTTAAAAAAAGTAGTTGAAGTGAGTGGTAACTATTACACTAATTTAAGCCCTGTTATAACCCATGTTTGTGGAACTAGCCTTTGTAGCGGTTCTGCAAAGGGGAATAGTGGTAATATGTTTGTCAACTTTTATTTGATTGAACATGCACCTAGTAAATACTTTGCACATACACCTCTTAACTTTGCAGTTCATGAAGTCCATCTTGATGCATATTTTGGACCCATTCTCTAGAAATTTCTGCTTAATTTTGCAAATTATCTTGTGTCATTCGACCTCTAATTATTTATTTAGTAATTCATTACATTGTTTACCACTGTATGCACGTGCAAAACCTTTTATTATGTACCAGGAATTTAAGAATCAATAACTAATATATTCAACAGTAAAATTGTCCCTTTATGATATGGGTGATTAGGGTTTGTCTTGGAAACAATTTATAATAGGGCTAAAGTGTAGTCTTGTTTTTTGGGTTAATCCTTTTTCAGCTAGTAATTGTGCTATCTAAAACTGAACGTCAGCTACCATGTAATGAAGTCTCCATTCTGTCTAATATTTATCCTTCATTTTCCCATATAACAATTGTTCCTAAATGTCTACTTATTCAGTGACACAATTGTAAATAGCCTAGGTGACCCTGGGCAGAGTACGGATGTAGACCACTGGATAGGATGTAGCTTTGGTGCACATTATTTCGCTACAAAGTTCATTTTACAAATTTCTAAATATTTGTCACTATATTTATGTTAGTGTCATAGTTATATTTTCTAGAAAATTAAAATCCTTCAAACAGTTTAAAGTTTAAACCCTTACAGAATGGATTCACATGTTCGTGTGCATGCATGTATGATCAGGTGTGTTACATGCATGTGTATGTCTTCATTTGTTTGTGGATGTGTGTGCATACATCGACATGCCCCCATGCAAGTGATTAGCAGACTGACAATGATGTTTAGTTTTACCTTTATCTATCGCTCTTACAGTTAGGGACTAGATCTAACATGGTGGACCCAGGATGGACCTATATTGAATAGCCTACCATTATCTGTTCTAAGATTGTTGTTCTTTTTAAACTGTTGCAGCAAGGATGTAATCATTGGATTGAGTTCAATATTCAATATAAATCAAATATCTATTATCTGACTGCTTGAATTCTGCAGGTACAAATCATTATTTCACTTTGTGTTCATCTGAGTTCTTGGCCCTGGGTGGGGGTGGTCATTTTGCACTATACTTAGATGGTGATCTGTAAGTTGTGCCGTCTTTAACTTATTTGTCGTCATGCATCTAATGTTTATCTACATATCAAGCTCCAAGGTATTTCAGATTTTAAACCTGCTTGACTTTTCCTTTAAGGTTGACTGGATCAAGCTCTTCCTCAGAAACTTTTGCCAATTCCTGTCTTGCCCACTCCGAGGATTTTCAAGTAAAGGAGGTCGAGGTGAATATTCTTTCTTCTCTCCTCTTATGTGGACAGAAAAGTCATCGCCTGCAGTTTTTGATAACAACTCGGTGCTAAACCCACAAAAACTTTTGCAGTTGTGGGGTTTTGTCTATGCTTCCAAGTACAATGAGATGTTGGATTTGTGTCGGGTGGAAAAGCCTGGGATTTGCAGATGGTGAGTTGTTGTTCGTGATGAACCCATTTGTTCCTTGGTTAGACACCACTGCTGAAGAGATCGTTGGTTCATATCAATGACTGCATGTAGAGTGTGCTGTACATATACAACCTTCTTGACCACCTGTATAAACGCCACCTCACAGAGTATATGTTACTGGAAGACTAGATTGTGATCTTGTAAGAAGCATAATGCTACACCGGAAGGAAAAAGGGAGAAAATGATGCGAAATATTCTGTTGTGCGCACGATGGAAATTTGAGAGGCATTATTTGGTTGCTGTATGACTGGCTTTTTGTTTGGTGGATCTCTTGCAAATCAACTTGTGTTGTTCTACCCGAGCGTGATGACTTTGTGACCAGTCGCAACAAATGCGAGTTATCCCGTATCGGGGGAGAGTTGGGCATATTGGTTAGGTTTGGGGGCAATTGCTCCGTGTAATTGGTCATTTTTGGTCATAGGATTGATCCTGTAGGACACCGAGAATGTGCGTAGGCTCTCGATCTTGCTTACCCTTTTAAAGTCAGAGCATACTTAAAACATTGTGAACAATCCAAAGTAAAAACTTTAAGCGTCTTACGAGTCTCACATGTGGAGAAGGGAAATCTGCTTATATGATACGTCTTTATTTTGTTGTTACTTCTAAATGACGTGATGGAGATCGTTGGAAGACAGATCTGTATTTGTATGTTATATTATGGCCATATAGAGGTTTAGTCATACGAATATTGTCAACACTCCATGGCCCAACGGATCAGGCGCCGCCGGTTTACGGAACCAGAGATTGTGTGTGTTCTATCCCAACGGAGTCGTGTGTTTGTCTTTCTTCTTCGTTGCGTGTATTTTCTTTTTTGGTTTGCTACCACTAAACAAAAGAGTCGTTTGCATGGTTTTTTTTATTTGTTGCGCTTAAAGTTTCCTCTTTCTAACTTGAACAGAGCAAACGATGAACAGAAGAAAAAGGTCACAAATCAGATCTGCTGCTCGTCAACTAAAAGGAGGAGAACCAGATTTAATCCTAACGTTTCATGAACTTGGTGCGCATCCAACAATAAGCAGGAGATAGGTTATCGTGTCAGGGGAAAAAATCGTTAATGTCCTAATCAGTCTGATGCGGTTTAGATTCATATGCATAGGATTATTTGAGATATTTTCGAGGTAAAAACGTTTAACTCTCGATGTACCACTTGAATAACATCGAGATCAGGAGAGATTTTTTCAATCTGATTCTTCTTATGCGTAAGTTACTAACTTTAAGTCTAAGAGTACGAACATGAGTGATAAAAAACATTCAAGCCTTCATTTTGTTTTAAAGTCAAGCATTTATACCTTATTATAAAGGGATAAAATATTTAATAAAATATTCTATGATGAGATAATATCTAATTGCCTCCAACGACATCCCTCTTGGCCTTTTGTCTATGTGGGCAATAAGAGGATCGTTCCTAATCGTTTGTCTTTAACCCTTATTCACGTTGATATACGGGTGGAGAGTGACATTGGTCTTTCTCTTCCATCTTGGACACCACATGACGATTATATGTCAAATGATAATTAATTGATGGTATACCCTTCTGAAGGCATGCTTTGAGACTTTTGCGAGAAGAGTTTGCAATGTAGCATCTAGTTTATTTGGCACGTCAAGCTTATACTTCTTCAATCCATTGTTGACATAGTGGCACATTTAGTTTGTTTGACATGTTTATCCAAGATCGCTTCCCCCCATGCTTCTAGTGGCACTTTATTACCAATCTACCTTTTTATTGTTGAGGGATACACATTAGCGGAAGAGTTTTTCAACCTTCCCATCTTCTAGCGGAGATGGGGATTGAGCTTCTCGAACCCTCGTCTTAGGTGGAGGTGAGGGTTGGGCCCGACCTCCACATGTTGGGCTGAGACGGAGGTCTGGCTTTCATATCTCAATGCCTTAGGAGGAGACGAGAGTAGCACCTCTCAACCTTTATGCCTCAAACGAAGGCAGGAGTCAGACCTCTCGACCTTCGTGCCTCAAACGAAAATAGGGGTCGAGCAACTCGTAACTATTTGTAGGGTGATCTTTGTCTTCCCCTTTCATCTTAAATATTACGTAACGATTACGTATTGGATGATGATTAACTGATGATATATTTTTCATAATTATATAAGGTAATGAAAGAATATAAGGTTCACAACTCATAGAGTCTCTGTTTCTCCAAACAAATCTAACAGCTGGAGGCTAATTTATTTTAAACACTCAACTTTTGAGTATAAAGAATTCGATACTTAAGTTGGAATTTGAAAATAGAAAAGGAAAATGAAGAAGCCATTGTTTCTTACCACTAAACTGAAGATCAACGTTAAACAACCAGAAAGTAGCAAACTCCTCCATATTCCCATCGAAATGATCGATCAATTCCCTCCAAAGATGTAACTCCAGCTAAAGTGCAGATTTAGGAGTAAGCAAACTTTTCGATGTGCTATGCACGTATTTTGTTTAAAAAAGAAGAAGATCGATTTGACACTTTTTATTATGGAAATTAAAATCGTAATTACCAGTGGAAGAGTGTCATTCATCGACGAAAATTTCGCCATGATTGAGATCCATGTCCTAAAGCAGGACTAGATGCTAAAACATCTCAATCAAATCAAAGATGTCAGAAAGAATGGAATTCGAAGGACCACATGAAAACTACATATGGCACAACTTAGTAGTCTCTGTCCTATTACTTACGATGACTCATAATTTGGATCTTTATTTCACTCAGGCTCTGATTTTAGAACATCAGACTTCAGAAAATGTAGTTAATGCTGAAGCACTTTTATAGCATTTGTCAAATTTAATGCAACATGAACAAATCATATTTGCGGCAGACACAAAAATTGCTACTCAAATCATTAATGATCATCTCTCTAAAAATCCAATACACAAACGACTTTGTGATCAAGCCAAAACCAGGATATGGACTGCTCCAACTCGAAAACAATCAAAATGGAGAGTTCAAGGGGTGAGAAAGTCCGGTACTATGGACCACCAACAAGCATTCCCACTATTTAACTTGAGACAAAAGAAGAGCATCCATATCTTGAGAACATTAGAAGATGCACTTCATGGGTTACTGATGAAAGATGTGAATATAGCAGAACCATGTACTAGTAGTTTATCACTTGGCAGTATGTTTACTGATCAAAGAGAGCAGAGATCCCATTGATCGCAGTAAATTTCACACATTCTTCAAGATCATTCATACTCCACAATCTGTAATACGCCCCCCAATTTCTGCAGAAAGAAACTCTTGCTGTTTCTTCTTTGTCAATTGTACACATGTGCTATTGCAATATTACAGCTGCTTGTGTAGAGGGAAGAAAGCTTGAATTGCAGTGCTTTCAAGCCCAAGAAGAAGAAGAATAAAGGATAACACCAATGCCTACCTCTTTATGAGGTGGCCTTTGGCTCCTTAAACAAAGGGATCATCGATCATAAACTCCCAGTGTTTCAGTCCCAACTCACACCCAAAGCTTTCCAAGGGGCGGTGGGGCAACTTCTATCCAATTCACACCTTCGAATGTGCCTTCATCGACAGGCGATTCCACTCCACTAGGCGAACTAAAAAGTCCTCAACCTGCATAATCACACCACGAATCATGTTAGCAACTTTGGCACTACCCGCATAATACAAATTGTCTTTGATGAGGTGCATCATTGTTGCCTTCGAGTGGTCCCTGATTCCTCAAGAGATTAGAAGAGAATGCTCAGGGAGGGGGCATGAGCACTTGCCTCAGATGGCTCTTTCAGGGAGTAGGTGGCATTTGTCTCCTTGGGAAACCTTGAGACAAGTATGCCAAAGCCTTGTCCTCTGTCTCGCAAAACCTGTTGATTAAACACCAGCTACCGAAGAGAGCAGAGATAAAGATAAGCATATCGACCAGTTGCACTTGTATCTACCTTGAATGCGTCTTCGTCGGTGCGATCATCTCCAATGTAAACCGGCATCACGTTTTTGCAGTCCGCAAATCCTAGAGAGGAAAAGGATATGAGGAAACAAATTGCATTGTTGAAAAAGGATGTGATGTAACACACACAAGCTGGGGCTATTCATGAGCTTACCAAGTGACTCCAGTAGGAACTCCAATGCCTTCCCCTTATCCCA
Organism: Musa balbisiana; assembly: GCA_004837865.1. Lineage (NCBI taxonomy): Eukaryota > Viridiplantae > Streptophyta > Magnoliopsida > Zingiberales > Musaceae > Musa > Musa balbisiana. The sequence continues at coordinate 36,450,128 of CM017193.1, forward strand.
GTTGATGGTGGGACGAATCTCCAACACCTACAGTTCCAGGCACCAAACAAACAAAAGTCACAATCATGTTTTGAGCAGACAGTAATATGTCTTATTGGCGGCCACTGGATCTCACCTTTCTTCCTTGCGTGAGCCACAGTTTGGGGTACTCCTTCAACACGGACCTCACCTGCTCGAACAACAAGCTCCAACTCTACCCAAAGTTTATTCACGAACTTAATCATCATTACTTAGGAGACTTTAGTTTCCATTTTTGACATGAAAGATAGAAGCTGGTCCTCAAATATGGAATGAAATCTAACCTTTTCATCCACACATCTGAAATGGACAGACACGCAGAACTTGTTGTCCTCTACCTTGACACCAGCTGTGGATTTGGTCCGCTCCGACAACGCTTTATAAGCCTGGAGGAGTGTCTTGGCAAGTAAATAACAACATAAATTGGGAGCGAGGAGACAAGAAGAGAAACCAACCGCTTGAATCATGGGGAGGAACTCGCTCGCTGCTTGAAAGACAACCGGTTTGGCCTGCACCGCATAAAACGAGAGGGGAAAATAAACTTGCAGAAGAAAATTCTCCGAGAAAAGGATGTGAGAGTTTGATTGTTATGATATTTTGCGAGACTCTGGCCTTGGTGTGTCGGGGCTTCTTGGGACCTTTGATGTCCATGCCGTGGCTACCAGCGTAGTATAGGTTTGCCAGTCTCACGAAGTTGATCACCTGTACGCCATTAGAGCCGCCGAGTTAGGGGGAAATCAGAGGATGCAAGCGATGCGCTTCCGAGAATGGTGAGCCGCAAAGGGAATGTACCTTGTCCAGGCATCTCCCGGTAACGATCGCGGTGGGGAAGTACCTCGCGACGTCCCTGACTGCCGCCCTCATCTGATATCCCTCGGGAACAAGAATGATTACCGTCGAGGTGAAGGAAAAATAGAAAAAGGGCGCACGAAGGCCTCACCGCGTCGGACATGAAGGCGGAATCGGGGTCGTCGACGATGGGCGAGAGCGTGCCATCGTAGTCTAAGAACATCACGATCTGCTTCCCCTTGGAGGCGCTCATGATATGCTCGAACTTGGTTAAAGCCGAAGGATGCCGCATCTGTGAAAACAGAGTTTAGCAACAAGATTGCATAACTTCAGTCGAACAGAAGCCGAGAACAAATGGGAATGGCACTCACGACCCACGCGGACTGCTCGTCGAGGCAGGCGTCGACGGAAGGCGGCGCGCCAGACAAGGCGACGACCCCCTTGTCGTGGGTGGGCGAAGAGGCCTTCATGGAATCCACCCACGCGCTGATCCTGCCACCGCGGAGCTCGAGCTGGGAGAGGTACTTCTTACGGCCTCCGGCACGCGGTGGAGGGTAGGGAAACAGGGGATACGAGCTCGCCACGGCGATGGCCGCCACGACATCCGCCGGCACAACATTCTGCTTCGTCATCACGGGCGCCTCGAACGCTCTCGTACCAAGAGAAAAGCTCGATGCCTCAGGCGAGATAAGGAATCGGAGGAAAGACTCGTCGTCTAAAAGTCGAACTTTTAAGGCTCCGATGACCAAGATGGGGAGTTGGCGAAGGGGGAGGGTGGGGATTTATAGGCGGAGGGAAGACGAGCGGGAGGAATTCTTGCCGGGCCCCGCGTAGGGTAGTCCCATGGCCCGCGTAGGGCCCGGTCCTCGGAGCTCCAACCTTCCTCTTTTCTTGTTCCGAGGCGTTAGACATTATTATTATTACTATTATTATTTATTATTATTATTATATTAATATTAATTTCGACATTTCTAAAAATATTATATTATTATTATTATTGACTAAAAAAATTTTAATAGTAAAAAAAATATCCTTATTTTTTTTGTGTGTGTTTTTTAAGTAACATGATTCTCTCTTGCAGTAGAGGCTTAAGATTTTATAAGTTATGGATTAAATTTGAACTCTTAAAAATAAAAAAAATAAAAAAAGTGATGAACTGAAAGGATAATCTCATATCACTAAGAATTGAAAGAATTATTTTATATGTACTATGTTTGACTTATAATCTAAAAAAAATTTGAGTTAAATTAATGCTTGACTTCATATATATTAATCTCGATCAATTTAATTTATATTTATTCAATGCATGATCTATCAATCTAAGCTTTTCTGATTATATAGTTGTAACGTCGGTTATTTAGATTGGTCATTTGTTGACCTACCCATCTAATACTAAGGTTAACATCTCTAACTAAGTTGTATTTACTTGGTTCTTCCACCTTTGAACCATTTGAGGAAGCTAATGGACAACGGCGTTGACTTAAGTACGCGAAGGACTCTTTAACGATCTCATCACAACACCACCACTTCCATTAGAACAGGTTTCTACTAACACTGACCAAACACAATTCCTAAGCTGCTCTCCGCTGTTCTCTATATATGTTCCTATAAGCCATTTGTTTAGAGAATAAGTGCGGAATAAGGATTACATGATAACTTAACAAATAATCCTTATCTTTTGCATTTATTTGACTAATCAAGAGAATATACTAATCTGAACAATTGGTCTAACCAATAAAATAGCTTATTATACCAAAATCGAATGATAGAATTGGCTATTTTTATTATTAGGTTACATTATTTTTTGTAGAGGCACAAGGAATTTTGTTCTTCTTTTTTTGGTATATTCTCAGATCAAACGAGAACTTTATGTGCCCTTAATTATTTTGTACAGAATAAGTTTATTTTTTTATTTTTTTTTGTGTGTGTTTTTTAAGTAACATGATTCTCTCTTGCAGTAGAGGCTTAAGATTTTATAAGTTATGGATTAAATTTGAACTCTTAAAAATAAAAAAAATAAAAAAAGTGATGAACTGAAAGGATAATCTCATATCACTAAGAATTGAAAGAATTATTTTATATGTACTATGTTTGACTTATAATCTAAAAAAAATTTGAGTTAAATTAATGCTTGACTTCATATATATTAATCTCGATCAATTTAATTTATATTTATTCAATGCATGATCTATCAATCTAAGCTTTTCTGATTATATATAGTTGTAACGTCGGTTATTTAGATTGGTCATTTGTTGACCTACCCATCTAATACTAAGGTTAACATCTCTAACTAAGTTGTATTTACTTGGTTCTTCCACCTTTGAACCATTTGAGGAAGCTAATGGACAACGGCGTTGACTTAAGTACGCGAAGGACTCTTTAACGATCTCATCACAACACCACCACTTCCATTAGAACAGGTTTCTACTAACACTGACCAAACACAATTCCTAAGCTGCTCTCCGCTGTTCTCTATATATGTTCCTATAAGCCATTTGTTTAGAGAATAAGTGCGGAATAAGGATTACATGATAACTTAACAAATAATCCTTATCTTTTGCATTTATTTGACTAATCAAGAGAATATACTAATCTGAACAATTGGTCTAACCAATAAAATAGCTTATTATACCAAAATCGAATGATAGAATTGGCTATTTTTATTATTAGGTTACATTATTTTTTGTAGAGGCACAAGGAATTTTGTTCTTCTTTTTTTGGTATATTCTCAGATCAAACGAGAACTTTATGTGCCCTTAATTATTTTGTACAGAATAAGTTTATTTTTTTATTTTTTGATACGGATTCTACGAACTTAAGGGATAAATGATCGAAGTATACTAAGGAGCTAAAATTTAGGACTGAAAATAATGTTGTTATTGTTATTATATACGATGTAGAAATTATTTTTACAGATGTTAAGAGCTTCACTTTTTGTGTAATAGAAGGCATCCTTTTTTTCCCTTTATTGTAACCAATGCTGCTCATATGTTTATAAGCCTCATTTAATTTGGTGGTTGACTTGATTATCTTAAAGCATATCTTATAGCAAATGTACATTATCTGATTAGCAATATGCTACATATGATCAAGGATGCAGATATACGGAGATCTAAAGATGAAGGAAACTCCATGCATCTGCTGGGTTTTGTTTGGTTGCAGAAGACAGCAGCACTATTGTACTGTACTTTCCAGACACAACGCAATGGCTCCACTGTGTCTCCCATCCTCCCTATCCTCTCATTCATTCACTCTCCATCCATGTCCATGGTTTCATCTCCCTCTCTCTCTTATTGCAGTGAGGCGCGTGTGTTGGGAGTTCCTTCACTCTTCCAGCTTCATCGAGTGTCCTACTTTGCTTTGCATGCAATTCCATGCAACCGTAGCTCCAGCTAGGGTTCTCCAGATATCTAGAATAGCAGCAGTACTTCCAACCTGCGAGTGGGAGAAGAAGTACACAGTGGAGAAGACAATGCGACTTGAGAGTACGAGGGAGAGACTTGTGTCAGGGTTTAATGCTACGTACCTTCTCTCCTGCAGAAAGGACGTGACCACGATTTCTACAGTAAAGCCACGTGTCTACAGTAATTCGAAGGACGTAACCACGATTTTTGAAGGTATGCGTATGTTTGACGTCACGTGCCACCTGGCTTGCCCACGTATGATCATGCCAATCGATCGAGCATTACGTACTTCAAAATCATATCATAAAGGAAAGATTGTTTCTTTATTATACTTCAATATGCAATAGCCGAAACTGCAAAATATATATCAGCTATGTGGTCAAAATCTTAGTTGACGAATCCGACATCATTGGTATTTCGAGCCAAACTCGGATCATAAACTGTTCCATCGAGACCACCCGGGACGGAGAGAGCCCGTGCGTGCACGTTGGGTCGGATATATGACGTGTCGGGCTCCCGTTGCTTCTCGAGTGTCTCCGTGTACATGTGGGAGATTGTGATTGGCCCTGTCTTCTCTCGTTGTCGACTTCCTCCGTCGGAAGCTTGTTGGGCTCCGCACAAATTCTCTTCCACGGAGTCAAAAGTCGAAATCAAGAGGTGGCGATTAATGTGCGGGGATAAAGATTGGGTTCGGATCGGATCGTGAGTCATACGGAAGGTGATTGATTTAGTAACTGGACCCACCAGGGATCAGCATCCGGAAGCTATGGGTCCAGCGTTCATTATCCAAGCATTACGCTCCATCTGTCAGGAAGAATATAGATGCAAAAATATCAATATATTCGAAAAAATGCTAACATGATCTTCAGGCACACCCTTCATCAATACTAATTCAAATCTGGTGGGACGTAACGCAACACACATCATGCAGAAAGAGTATGATCGTCGTAGCGAGTGATTCTTGTCTTTATCTTAATATAAATATATTATTATTTTTTGGTGGTGTGTATTGGAGCTGTTTCAATTGGAAAATAGTCGACTTGATTATGTTTATTTTCACAGTAAAGGTACGATCACACAATAGCAGCGCTGTAAGTTAGATTCTTAAACACCACCAGGGATTCTCCTTGCATGAGACATGAAAACATATATGCCACCATCACCGCATTAGTCTCACGTTTATTCCACGGTATCTTCGGAATGCCTTTTCACCCAACATTCTTCTCGGTGATTGCCGAATCCTTGATAGTTCCCTCCTTTGCAATTCCAGGCCACTTTTCGTCACCGCATTGGCCACTTTATTGCTGGTAGGAAGTCTTTAAGTTGTTCCGATGGTGCACTGGAACATGAGCATAAATATATACTCTTTATTTACTCTTTTTGCCGATTTATATATAAATAAAATCTTGGGAACACCAATTTAAACGAAACATCAAAATGTTAACTAAAAATTATTAGAGGTTAATTATAGATTATCTATTGTAATTAGTTATTTTTAATAATTCGATTCATATATTTTCAAAAATTATATCGGGATCTTCATACTTTCAAAAATAAAACATTGAGATTCTCGATTAAAAAAATAATTATATTGAGTTAAAAATTAAGAGAGAGAATTTTTTTTTATTGGAATAACGAGTAAAATGTTTTACTTTCATAAGTTTAAAAATATCAATGTAACTTTTAAAAATATAAGAATCGAGATACTAAAAATAACTAATTACATGAGATAATATATAATTAGCTCAAAAATTAGTAAGGACAATCAGCTTCAACTCGATTTAAGTGATATCAATCACATGGTTTAATAATGTATATATGAGATCTTTATGTCAGGTTAAGATTTTGAATCTTGATAATGATATTTCTAAGTGTTTCTTTTATCTTTTTGTCATGCTACATGTACCCTTTCATCTTCTAAAATCTAATAAACAACACACGTGTTGTTGAGAAAATAAGAAGAAAAAAAAAATCAAGTGCGCAAGGGGACAAAATGCCTTTTCTTTAGCATATTAGTCCAAAGATCATGTTGAAGTGAGATACCAATGGAGGGGTCAAAAATACAGGCCCACCATATAACAAAAATATATATGCTCGATTCCTTGTGTTGCTTCGCCACGCATGCAGGGGCCCACTCTTTGTTGGAACACTATTCCTCCAGCTCAGCGGGCCCCGTTGGTGCCACCATAAGAGAGGTAATAGAACAACACCTAAGAAAAGAGAGATCCTTCGAGCTACTTTTTTTTTTTGTTTTTTTTGTTCTCTCCTTCATTTTCTATAATTTTGTTTAAAATATTAGGCATAGGATAGGATAAAATCTATTAAGTTTGTATTATTTAAAAGGTGTTGTTTTTACGTATCTATGCCTACAAAGTGAAGAAATAGAATACTCTACCCCTATAAACTCAATATATGTTCCTTAGATATTAAGATCTTCACATGGGAATATTAGTAGACTCCGAAGCTGCATGTCAAGCCAAGTTGATATAACTTATTGTTTGGTTCATGATGGCTTCCTCTCCCTTCTTCCATACTCAGAAGACAAAGTCTAAGTTCATAGGTAAGCCTGTTTTGAAAAGTCAAGGTCAATCTTTTCTTCTTTCTTTTTTGGTTGGAAATTTCCATAGTGCATGATGATTTTTTTCGATTTGTATGATGTTTTAGCAGAACAACAAGCAACACCGATTATTTGTAATTTTTATGATAAAATTAAAATATAATTATATTATTACGATAATCTAAACGAACATAAAGATATATAAATCGTTATCTTGGATTAGACTCATGCTATATGTATTTTTTTTTATTAGATTACGATAAAATTTGAATGTATGACACTTTATATTGGGCTTTTGGACTCCGACCAAAATTATCAAAGAAGATGTCATGTATAAAATATACATAATCATAAACTCTAATTTTAGCAACTTGTAAAGAGAATTGAAATGCTTGTCCTCTGAAACAAGTTAAAATACCTAAGTGAGAAGATAATCCTTAAGAATGAGAGGCTAGGCTTTAGCTTATTCTTTTCCTTCTTCCTCTCACTTCTCTTATACTTCACCTTCCCATCACCGTGGCACACCATCCGTAAAGCAAGCAGCAAAAGCTACCGTCACCACAGCACACCACCACCGGTGAAGCAATAACATCATTCATCATCAGCATCGCATACCACCACCATTGAAATAATAGCAACAACCATCGTCGCCCTCACCACCAACCAAGAGATGATAGAGACTTTATTGTTATAAGCACTTCATGAGAGGAATATTTCTTGTGCTTTAATATTAAACGATATATTAATTTAGATATATGATTGATATAACCCTTTTGGTTGTGATTATCTCTTGACATACGAAATTTACATGTCATCCAAAACATCCATCAACAACTTACAAGTCATCAAACCAATTATAATTCAATATTCATTAAAATAATTAAAGTTATTAAAGTATATATTTTTATAATATAAGTTAATGGCCTAATTCAACCAAAGAGAATATAGGAGAATTCTTTCATGTCCACCCCCAATTATATCCTCTATTTTAAGGTTGCAATGTGACCTTAAGTTTGCCTTAGTTTAGTTTGTCATAGTTTAATTCATGTTAATATTACTTTTACTTTGGTACATTATTTATCCTAGCAAAAGCTGTAGTTCAACTCTTATGATTTATTTGGTAAGATGAATGAAGACATAAAAAAGCTTAGCAACATCTCATCCTCATGTCAAGCACATCTTGAGGTTTTATGATCTATTTCTCCTTCCTTCTGGAGTTTGCAGCAAATAGAAAAAGGATAACAGATATGTTTTTATGATTCATTGGACATGCAGTGATTCGGAGGAATCAATCAACATCTCATGTGTTATTCTTCCTTGTTTAGCACCACTATCTGATAGATTTGACAGGAGGGGCTGAAACCTTTTAAGACCTGTGAACAGTTGCTTCCATTACTACTTTCTTTTTCTTCTGTAAAATCATTATTATGGAAAATTGAAACCATCCTCGGAGAAGATACAAATATGATCATTTAACCACCTCAATGTGGAGTTCCTTTCAGCAAGGCAAGAAGTACGTACATCAATTGCCGGAACACCATACATATCCATTACCGCTAGAATCTGCCTGTCCTCCTATCTCAGGGGACAAATCCTACAAGGAACCACAGTGGAATCCACTGGGGTGGGGAATGATTTGATCCTTTAAATTTCCTCCACATCCATCCCTGGATAAAGAAGCAATGCGTATATGCCCAAGATGGAGGTGCTGGCCAATAAGCAGGGCCAGAAGTGAAAGCTAATGTTGTCAGAAGCAGTGCATGTGATAAGAAGATAAACTTGGGAGGAAAGTGGCATAAAGGTTGTATCATCTTTCAAGGAGGTTGAGGTGCCGAGTTATGAGATTTTCAAGTTAATGGCTTCTTGGCTCTCTGCTAAGAGAAGTGTAGCAACAATTCTGCTACTGAATGAAACAAGAACACGATTTTTCGCTAATAAATAACCGATATTAGTTATCTATCTTACGAGAAAATGATATTGTAAATGATATCCATTTATTTCTAACAAATAAATCTCATGCAAGAGGAACCGAAATGTCCAATATGATGGTGAAATTGAGATGGCAGAAAAGATTAATGATGTGAAGAACAGTCAAGTATTTACAATCCTTTTGCTTCTCCACAAACTGAACTTTGAATATTTCTGAGTTATCGTTTTGTATATATATATACTCTTAATTTATAACTTAATTTTAATAAAATATTTTCAATCCTTATCCATAATCATTTTTCTTCCTCTGTTTTTCATCTTCTTCTCCTCCTCTTAATTATCGGAGGTAATATAAAATGATAAAAAAATAAGATGAATTGAAAATCGAAGAAGAGGATACGAGACATAAATTTGATATTTATTATATTAATTTAATATTTTGAGATTATATATATATTATAATAAACCAGAAGACATAGAACAAATGAGAAGAGATAGCGACAGTTGAGTGCGCAGATGATTATAAATAAAATAAATACAGGGTCGTGAATAATAAAATATTAGTTTTATTATTTTTTAGGAGATTATAAATAGTAAAAAGGTTGTGAATAGTAAGAAAATGGCTTTAAATAGTAAGCTCAATAAAAAAAAAAAAGTATAGAAAGTTCTACTTCCATATCCATCAAAATCTCGATAAAAGAAAATGGCATAAAGATAGAATTGCAGACAAAAAAACATAATATATATTTCTCATTGGTTAGGATTCTTATTTCAATGTTAGTAGGTCGAATTAAACCGCCAACAGCTTGGGGTCATGTAGAACGATTCAAATATTAGATTCCAAAGAAAAGGCAACCGCGATCAGTTCTAAAGGAACAATTAATAGGTGGTAGCTTCTTCTTTCGACAGTCCAATGCAGATGCCCTCCTACAGCAGGCCACCTTCCATGAATCCTGCATGCCTAACCCTCGATTAACCCATTCGAGGTTTCCATTCTAGTGCCTCAAGTCAATAGAAACTTGACTCCTAATTCTCCGAGTTCTTATTTTTTTTGAGAGAGAATTGTAGTTCTGCATATGTAAGACATGCATGCAGCATCGAGTTTATCCTGAAACTTGATGTGATTCTTCCTGGAATATTCCATGAATGTGGCACCAGAGAGATACAGAGAGAGAGAGCTACAGCATGGGGATGGAGGAAGATCCCTGAACTGTGGATGTTAACTGCAGCAGGTTAATAGTATTGGCTCTTGCATGAGCATGTGTAAAGGTGTTAACTTTCTGTAGCTTTGATGCTCATATATATTGCGAGTATTCCATTCCATATTGGTGGTTATGGATTTCCTTTGGGTTGGATTGAAAGGAGGAGGAAATTGATATCATTGTTGTGGACATCACAGCCTATTTATAGGATGGAAGACAATCAAATCAATCCATTGGTATCAAATCAAGCGAAATGAGATCTCTTCACATGGTAACTTTAGATTTGTATCAAATCAAGGAATGTGAGATTCCTTTCCATAAACACTACTGCATGAGATAACATTTTAGGTTTATGTGGATCACATCCCACATGTTTGACCACACAAATCATTGTTCAAGGGCATAAATCTTTTACCATATTCTTTCTTCTCTGCTTTGAGCATCCAAACTACTGTGCTTAAGGGTTAGAATTTTGGTTGATGATGAAGTTCACTATAAAAGAGTACAGAAGCCCATCAAATTTAATTCCACTATTTATTTTCTTCCCAAAATCTAGTTCCACTATGTTCCATTGAGAAACACTTGGTGAAAGTAGAGCATGTAATGAGAACCAAAACCCTTGTGTTCATATCTGTATCATGAGGAGTGGCAGATCACAAACTGCCTTGTTATTCAAATGTACATAATATTGATCCTTCCAAATATTAAGATTCCTCACATATGTGGTTCTCAGTAATATTCATCTAGAATACACAGATTAAACTTCTCTCACTCTGGTTAACATTATTTTTAATAAAAAATATGCATAAAAATATGAAGTACCTAAACACTTCAAATATTTTTAGTGTCAGAATGACTTTTGACATTGGTGTTACTGTAACTTAGTCATTGAATTAATTGTGGTGAGTAATGAAGAACAATAAGAATAGTATGTATGCAGGTTTTTAGGTTTTGGGAAGAAATATATGATAAACTTAATTTTATAGGGATCAATAAGTAAAACACTAACTTTAGAGGAATATATATGTATATATGTAAAATCTTCTTATGTATATTAAGTTCCAACATGTGAACTGATTTATGCATCATCTCTACTTTTGTGATTGAGAAATGTTTAGGTGGGAAGCATCTGAAAGCATTACTTCCAGCCTCTCAGACAAACAGTATTTCTGTATCATTTTCAAATTGATGGCTCATTTTGTCTGCCCTACTGACTGGATGTTAATAATAATACTTTCATTATCTTCAATTTAAGTTGGTTCCAATAATAATTTCATGACCCACCCTAACTACATCTTCCAGTTCTTTCAAATGTTTCCTGGAGAGTTCTTGTCATGAACAAGTTCTGGTCTTCACTAGGAGTGATGCTCCAGAATAATTTTAATTACTTAGCTCAGATTTATTGATTATTATCTATTTGAATTTAGTATAGTTGTTGTCAACAAACAATAAATATTTGACTATATTCCATATGCAACAGTAAATTGATATGGTCCTGAATATACTGCATCTGGTTTGTGTTTGAATGACAACTTCAGAAATGCATCATCTATTAAGCTCCCAACTAAAGCTTTGTAAATGCTGATACAAGTGGCCTTCTCTCTCTCTCTCTGGAAAACTTTGATGTGACAAGAGTTCAGAATATTCTGAACTCTAATCTATGAATTAATTCAGAGTAAATCTCTGAATATTTTTGTACTGATTTTTTTTTATTGTGAACATCTCCATTCAAATTCTTAAATGCATCCAGAAATATTTGGTTCATTCTATATCAGCTCCATGAAACCATCAACTATCAAACACTAAGTTCCACATATTTCTTCTACAGCATATCAATCTGATGACTGTACACAAATTGCGTACAGAGTTGTCACTCGTTTGAGGATGAGTGTTGATACAATGATAAGATTATTCCTTTTACAACATGAGAGATCAAGATTTGAGTAATGAAAATAACTTCTCCACTGAATACATCCTTTTAGGTGTCATGCGTTTATTATATCCTACTGAGTGCCCTATACGATGACATATATATATATATATATATATCAAAACTCCAATAAAACTCGACAATCTATGGGAAGCGGAGAGATGTTCATATAATAACTTCTAATAAAATAATTTAATAAGAGGTAAAATCGGAAGGTGCCATCAGCGTTGCTAACTACTAAAATTTGAAGTATAAAAACCCAAACTTCTAAAATTTTAAATCCTCTATTTTTATTTGGTCTAAGGAAAATATTCGTCTCATTTATATAATTAACTTATATTTGTTGACATAAAATACGACCCTCTTGCATTCCTATTTTAAGGAATATTTTGTAATCTTAAAATATGGAAAATATTTTTCATTGGTAATTATTTTTTTAGGTTTCAATAAACAGAAAAATCAAGGATTTTGGATTATTGCTCCCTTAATGTATGGTGATGAGGCCGTCAATAACTCCAAAGGAATCATAAACCACCTAAAAGAATAATTTTATGAGTTTTTTCTTCTTCTTTTCTTGCGTTTTCTTTACGTTTCTGATCAAAATAACACTACTTTTCTTACTCTTGACTGTTTAACCGTCCTGGCCAGTGACCTTGAGGTTTATTGTTGTGGCCCAGTGCCATCTCCAGTAAAAAGCCAGGTATATCTGGAGTAGCAAAAGCCGGGGTAGGAAAAGCCAGGTTCTTGGGTGTGCACATGTAATCTGAGCTAATGGCTCGGCGGACCGGCTTGGCGTGAATCCTACGCGACGCGGCTGTACCCGTTCGCTTCAAATCAACGGACGATCATCATCGATGATTGTCGCTCGCGCATTCATGACCCTCGGATGTGTGTACCACCACGTGGATCATACTAACCTATTTATAGCTCCTCTCTCTCTCTTCACCGTCCTCGTCTTCTCTTCTCTTCTTCGCTTATTCTCAAACTCACACTCTCGCGGGCTAAGAAATCAATTGTAGAAGAAAGTACTCGAGTTGGGTCTCTTCTGCTTCGTTTTCTTCGGTGTGAGTTCTTTCTTCCCCATTCTTCGACGCTTGGATTTTGTTGCGATCTTTAGGGTTTATGTCGCGATCAGCTGTGCTGTTTCTGTTTCTTCTTTAAGTCCCTATTTCTTCTTTAATGTGATGGCATTGCGGATCGTTTCAACATCTGGAAGTGACCTCGGGACCATGTATTGCTCGAGTTGAAAAAAAAAAACCGTTTTTCTCGTCCGGGGTCTGTTCTTTTTAGGCGCTTGGTGTTGCCTCCGAGCCAATCGGGACCGGTTTAATGATTTAGAAAATTTCTTCGTCGAGAATTTTGTGTTCTATAAACAAATCGTCGTTATCATTGGTTCCGTTGCGTTGTTTTGTGTCGAATCATTGTCTATTTCTCTCTAGGGTTTTTGGAGTTGATTAAGGGGTGAAGGAGATGGCGAGCTTCGGTGGTCTTAACACAGCTGCGGCGGGAAATGTGAACCCTAACAAGTCACTGGAGGTACAAGGCTCTGCATCACTCTTTTCATAGTCTCATCGGAAACCATTCTTCCATTACTTTTCCGTTGTTATAACATAGTGATACCAATAGGAACGTTAGTAAGAGTTGTTTGTTGATTTTTGCCTCCGATGTAGCTCAGTGATGGTTTTTATTGTCGCTACAGGTGCTTCCTTCCCCGAGTGATTCGGTTTCTAGCCTTAGCTTCAGTCCCAAGGGAAATTACCTGGTCGCTACTTCTTGGGATAATCAGGTCATTCCAATCGATTTCAAACTTTCTATTGAGAAGGATCCTCTATCTTTCTTTGACTTGAAGTTCATATTATCCTTTTCTCTTCCATTTTATTTTATGTACAGGTTAGGTGTTGGGAGATTATGGCTGGCAGCAGTCAACCTAAGGCATCAATATCACATGATCATCCAGTATGTTGATGGTTTTTTAGCTTTCGTCTGGCAGTAAACAGTTGTTGCATCATGAAGTCACTATTTTCTTTGTTTGCTAACAAATGGATTTTCTACATCAGGTCTTATGCTCGACTTGGAAGGATGATGGGACAACTGTGTTTTCAGGAGGCTGCGATAAGATAGTCAAAATGTGGCCTCTGATGTCTGGTGGGCAACCGACTACAGTTGCTGCACATGATGCACCTGTTAAAGAAATTGCCTGGATACAACAGATGAATCTCTTAGTTACAGGGAGCTGGGACAAGACACTCAGGCATGCAACCCTGATTACAATAAAGTGGTGCCATTTCATGTCTAGGAATTTTGCTAGTTAATGTTCAACATGAAATGCACAATTATAAGTTCGTATGAAGATGTCCATTTTATTAAATTACTGAAGTTGTTCCTGATATGTATACATATTTAATTGCTTTAATTAGCTGTTAAGCGAATTGAAAGATATGATTCAGAACTTTAACTGCTTCAGAAGTGAGTAGCAATTTGAAAAGATATGATTCAAAAACTAGTTATTCATCTCGTCTACTGCAAAGGGAACTCTGAACTTGAGTTTCAGTGGCAAAAGTTTTATATGTCAAGGGAATGTCAACATGGAATGCACAATTGCAAGTTCCCAAGGAGATGACATACATTTGTAGGAGATCCATTTTATTTAATTGCTGAGGTTGTCTCTGATATGCATATTTAATTGTTTCAGAACTTTATGTTGTTTATGTGAGTAGGAATTTTCAAAGATATGATTTGAAAGCTAGTTCCTCAGCTTGATACCTGCAAAAAGAACACTAGATTTGACTTTCAGAAATAAAGGTTTTAGCTGTCACGCCAATGTTAACATGGAATGCACAATTACAAGTTCAAAAATTAGTAGGGGGTCCATTTTTCTTTAATTTCTAAGGTTGTTCCTGATATTTAATTATGTATACGGGTTTAATTGTTTCAGAACTTTATGGTGTTAATTTGAGTGGCAATTTTTAAAGATATGATATAAAAGCTAGTTCCTCATCTTTATACCTGCAAAAGTAACTCCAGACTTTTGTTAAGATTTTATTATTTAACTGAAACTATTATCTTCAATCTTTACTGGTATTTTTCATGACCAGTATGATATTTTGACATGTTCTTGCAGAAAAATAATAATCATCAAATACTTTTAGAGGATTACAGAAGTAGGATTAAGCATTTATTTGTAAATCTGTAGGTGCTTTTCTGATTATGATGCAATTATTCTTTCTAATGCCACTTCCATTAGTTGTTTTGTATTCAGCTAAAGTGGCCTAATATGCAGCTATGCATGTTTTCATATGACCACCTAAAATATGTTTTATGCAAAACCTCATTACTTCATATATAAAATCTATTGCATACATGTTGTCTATATAAGCATGAGAATACAATCATGTGATTTATATTTTCTTCAATATTGCTCCTACTATTACTATTGTATTGGAAATTTGGAACTATAATCATATAATGTATGACCCATGATTGACATTTTATCACTTGAACCTTTTCTCTTTATTTGTTTCTTAAAAATTACCACCTGAATAATACTCAAGTTGTAATTAATGTCATCCTGTCCCTGATTCAATTTGATGCTCTTCTACATTAGTTCATGCTAAGTTTGTTAAATTTTCTGCAAGATTTACTTTATAATCTCATTCTTGTCCTATAAAAAATGTAATCAGATACTGGGATACTAGACAAGCCCAACCAGTTCATACCCAGCAGCTTCCTGAGCGTTGCTTTGCTCTGACAGTGCAGTATCCTCTGATGGTTGCTGGAACTGCTGATCGACAGCTACAAATTTTTAACTTGCAAAACCCTCAGGTGATTCTTCTTTATTCTGTGTTTCAGGATGAATGTGTTCGTTCATTATAATTAACATATGCATATGACATGATAGATCTGTATCTTCTACCATGACCCTCAAGTAAATGCCAAATTGCTGAGTTAAAAGCTCATATTTATTGGCCAAACCTAAGCTACAGGACTAAATCTAATACTATTCATAAAACCTATATCTTTCTTCCTATTTAATAACTTCATATTGAATTGCAAATTTGCAAATTACCTATTTCCCTAAACATGTTTAGGCTACTCAGTGGCATGTGGTTCAGCATTTGGTATTCTACTCTATATTCGGAGTATGTGACCACATGTGCAGGTCACATGAATATGAAATTTAGGTGCACTGGTGGACTCTGTTTTGTCTTGATTATTACTCTGCTTGTGTTGTTACATTGCTTGATTACTATGATATGTGGTCTGCGACTTTGTGATAACTATTACATTAGTAACTTCCAACTTTTCATGTTTCTTAGAATTTATAACTTAAAATTGTTCTTAAATGAGTACAAGTGTGATCCAATAAATTCTTGGTTTTTGTAGATTACATTTTTGCCTATTAATAATTTAAACTTTTTAATTGTTCTTTATAACTTAGCTATATACTGATTTGAACATTCTAATATGAACCACATATATTTAGTATGTGCCTTATACTATTCCAAAAACAAAGGTCGCAAACTGCACGTAAATTATGTGGCAACCTTGTTTTTCCACATAGTTCAGATTTGAATATTCTAATATGAACCACATGTATGTCTAATATGTGGTCTTATTACTATTCCAAAATCAGAAGTTGCAAAATTGTGTATGAATTATGTGGTAATCTTGACTTCCCACGTAGCTCAGCTGCTTTTAGAACATACTTTATGTTAGCCATACCCTATGTGTGATGCCTCAAGATGCATGGGTATCACTATAGAAGCTGTAATATCCTCAATTAAGACCCATGGTTGAAACATTAGCATTGTTATTCTTTTTCCCCTAAGACTAAGATGATACGTAATTTTAAGAGACCATATATAGGGAACTGAAGGTGCTGTTAACATGCATTGCTGAACTGGCATGTTAGTTTTAGGCTGGTTCAAAGTATGCTAGTGGATACGTATTGAGCTTCTTTACAATGAATTTTTATTGTTTTACTTATTAGCAATCCCAGTGCCAAATTTCTTTCATTTATACTCTTCATCTGCGCTGTTGAAACTTGCACAGGAAGGTTCATGTTGATATTTGCTTTTGTACTATTAACAGACAGTATTCAAGACCATAACATCACCTTTGAAGTATCAAACAAGATGCGTTGCTGCATTTCCTGATCAACAAGGGTTTCTGGTAATGTTTCACTAGAAGTGTTAGCATATGGGTCCATTTTCTCCTTGCCATTTATGCTTATTTTACTTTCTTAATTTGTAATGCTTATTTTTGTTCCCCTTTCCTCACAAAAAGAAAAAGGTTCAGTCACCTTTGTTATTTTGCCAATGTCATCCATGGCAAAGACCCCATTGCTTGTCCAAGCTCACAATTGCATGAAAAGGAATGCTTTTTTGCTTGTTGCTTTGCGCTGATCAAGTGACATCAGTGATTTAAAAAGCGCTAGGCGCCAAAAGGCGCCAAGGTCCACAAACGCCCGAGGCGCTAGGCGCTCGCCCAGGCGCTCGCCCGAGCGAAGCGAGGCGCTAAAATATAAAAATATATAATATAATTAATAATTTCAAATAAATAAAAATTAACAACATTAAAATCAAAATAATATATTATTAATCTATTAACAGAAAATTAATCATTTCAAAATTCAAATAAACTTAATATTAAGAGTATACTGTATACTGAGCCTGATGGAGAAACGAGGAAGCAGTGGCGAGCGGCGGTAGCAGCAGCGGCGAGCGGCGGCAACAGCAGCGGCGAGCGGCGGCAGCGGCAGCGGGAAAGGGAAAGGGAGCGGAAGGCACGAGCAGCGGGAGGGCTCGCGGGAGGCGCGAGCAGCGGGAGGGCTCGAGGGAGGCGCGAGCGCGAGCAGCGAGAGGGCTCGCGGGAGGCGCGAGCAGCGAGAGGGCTCGCGGGAGGCGCGAGCAGCTGGAAGGCTCGCGGGAGGCGCGAGCAGCGAGAGGGCTCGCGGGAGGCGCGAGCAGCGAGAGGGCTCGCGGGAGGCGCGAGCAGCGAGAGGGCTCGCGGGAGGCGCGAGCAGCGAGAGGGCTCGCGGGAGGCGCGAGCAGCGAGAGGGCTCGCGGGAGGCGCGAGCAGCGAGAGGGCTCGCGGGAGGCGCGAGCAGCGAGAGGGCTCGCGGGAGGCGCGAGCAGCGAGAGGGCTCGCGGGAGGCGCGAGCAGCGAGAGGGCTCGCGGGAGGCGCGAGCAGCGAGAGGGCTCGCGGGAGGCGCGAGCAGCGAGAGGGCTCGCGGGAGGCGCGAGCAGCGAGAGGGCTCGCGGGAGGCGCGAGCAGCGAGAGGGCTCGCGGGAGGCGCGAGCAGCGAGAGGGCTCGCGGGAGGCGCGAGCAGCGAGAGGGCTCGCGGGAGGCGCGAGCAGCGAGAGGGCTCGCGGGAGGCGCGAGCAGCGAGAGGGCTCGCGGGAGGCGCGAGCAGCTGGAAGGCTCGCGGGAGGCGCGAGCAGCGAGAGGGCTCGCGGGAGGCGCGAGCAGCGAGAGGGCTCGCGGGAGGCGCGAGCAGCGAGAGGGCTCGCGGGAGGCGCGAGCAGCGAGAGGGCTCGCGGGAGGCGCGAGCAGCGAGAGGGCTCGCGGGAGGCGCGAGCAGCGAGAGGGCTCGCGGGAGGCGCGAGCAGCTGGAAGGCTCGCGGGAGGCGCGAGCAGCTGGAAGGCTCGCGGGAGGCGCGAGCAGCGAGAGGGCTCGCGGGAGGCGCGAGCAGCGAGAGGGCTCGCGGGAGGCGCGAGCAGCGAGAGGGCTCGCGGGAGGCGCGAGCAGCGAGAGGGCTCGCGGGAGGCGCGAGCAGCGAGAGGGCTCGCGGGAGGCGCGAGCAGCTGGAAGGCTCGCGGGAGGCGCGAGCAGCGAGAGGGCTCGCGGGAGGCGCGAGCAGCGAGAGGGCTCGCGGGAGGCGCGAGCAGCTGGAAGGCTCGCGGGAGGCGCGAGCAGCGAGAGGGCTCGCGGGAGGCGCGAGCAGCGAGAGGGCTCGCGGGAGGCGCGAGCAGCGAGAGGGCTCGCGGGAGGCGCGAGCAGCGAGAGGGCTCGCGGGAGGCGCGAGCAGCGAGAGGGCTCGCGGGAGGCGCGAGCAGCGAGAGGGCTCGCGGGAGGCGCGAGCAGCGAGAGGGCTCGCGGGAGGCGCGAGCAGCTGGAAGGCTCGCGGGAGGCGCGAGCAGCGAGAGGGCTCGCGGGAGGCGCGAGCAGCGAGAGGGCTCGCGGGAGGCGCGAGCAGCGAGAGGGCTCGCGGGAGGCGCGAGCAGCGAGAGGGCTCGCGGGAGGCGCGAGCAGCGAGAGGGCTCGCGGGAGGCGCGAGCAGCGAGAGGGCTCGCGGGAGGCGCGAGCAGCGAGAGGGCTCGCGGGAGGCGCGAGCAGCGAGAGAGGGCTCGAGGTAGGCGCGAGCAACGGGAAGGCTCGCGGGAGGCGCGAGCAGCGACAGCAGCGAGCAGCGGCAGCGGGAGCAGGAGCGACGAGCAACGAGATCGCGATCGGGATCGGGATCGGCAGCGGCAGCAGGTTAGGGTTAGGTAAGGGTTAGGGTTGGGGTTATATCGGTTTAGTTGGTTCGATTGAACCAACTAACAACCGAACCAGGACCGAACCAAACCTAAAATTCTGGTTCGGTCGCCCTGGTTTACCCAGGCGCTCGCCCGAAGCGCCCAGCGCCTGGGCTCGGGCGAGCGCCCAGGCGGCGCCTGTTTGAAGCACGCCGCCTTGGACATTAGCGAGGCGCTCGGGCCTCGCCTCGCCTCGCCCGAGCGCCCGAGCGCCTTTTTCAATCACTGAGTGACATAAGGACCTGACTGTGATCTTTAGCTCAGAAGTATGTGAATTGCAACCATGTTTAGTGTAAAGATTTAGAGGAACTTGTGTTAACCATGTTTCTTAATAATTAAAAAAAAAACAAGTCTTAAAAATTATCCGCTGCAATCTGATTTCAATTATTCATGTTAATTTTGTATTCTCATGAAAACAATGTTGCCTACCCTGTTAGTAGGATGAGGAAGTCCATAACCTTCATTTATTTTGGATATAATATTAAAGTTGATTGCAGTGTGGTGTTACAGTTTTTGCATTGTTAAAAGAATACTGAAAATGAACAATAGGTTTCCTGAGGCACTTCTCTTATTAATTTGTTCTGGTATATTCTTTCATCTAACACTACATTTTCTCATGTATTAGACTCTTGAAATATATGGCCTGACCTGTAGAGCCTATTGGAGCTGGAATCAGGGGTCCTGGAATTAATAGACTTCCGATTGGACCTCAAGTGAATAGAGTATGAACACAAATCATCTCATGTCTGTTTTGTCGTTGGTTTCCGCAAAATAACATGTGGCATGATCTGTTAGCCTCATTTCTTGCACCAAGTAGCAGCAAAAAGGCCATGCTAATATGGAAATGAAACACTGAGAATCATCTTTGAGGAACTAAAAATGGAAATATATATTGCTGAAATTTGCCTGTCATATGATACCAATTTTCTTATGCTGTTTTTGCTAGCATTAGGGAACTGTTTTAATGTGCCTACAACTGTGCTCAGAGAGTGTAGTCCTAAAAGAATTGCCCCTTTTTCCAGTTATTTGTCTTTATTCTATATTTTTCAGGACAATAAGCACCTTGTCTACTCTTTCATATTTTCTGACAGACTTCCTGTCTTATTGTAGGTTTTCTCAAAAAAAAAAATCATATAATCAATCCTGAAACTTCATCCGCTATGTTATTTATCTGAGTATATTTTTGTATTTATTACCCACAATCAATTTTTCTCAATTGATAAGCAAACAATCCTAATCTAAGAGAAACATCTATTTCATCCTTTATGGTTTATCCTAACTTCTTTTGGGATAAAATTCTGATTGGAATTGTTCTTGATCTTAAGAAGTCGAGTGTTTGATTGATAGTCCATGGAGCAATTCCCTCAACCCATGTCAGTCTTTTTATTTTTAACTTCTATACCAGTCCTTCCACTCGCCACATGCAATCACCTAAATCCTATGAGAGCACTTCTATAATAGTTGTTGTCAACAGAGGAAATTTGAAAGAAGAATGGGAAAGCTTCAAACTTGTGGAGGGTTAACCTAAATCTCTCAGGTATCAGTACCGACAAGCCTTGCTTTGGCTCCCAAGCTTGAAAGCCTAGTGGACCAGGAGAGGGGGGGTTGGTGTTTGCGGAGGCGGGTCAGGTTTAGGTATTAGAATTTTTTTATTAGGGCAAAAACATAAAACGAAAAAACTAGCTTACTAGGCCGTCAGCCTATTCGGATGTGGGCCATCCAAATTGGGTGGTTCTTGCTCGGACCAATATGTATTGCCTGTTAAACATTGTTTTTGGCATATTAGGTTTCTTTTGGCTTTTGGCTCCTATATGGAAGATTGATGTATTATTACTAAAGAATAATTAGATCCATTACATCTATCTTTAACTTTGTCTGAATGCATCAAGAACAACTTGGTTTGCAGTGCTTTTACTGTTTTATGAATGTGATTGATTTAATTTTGGTAGATTTTCACTGAATCCTTTATTTTTTTGGCTTATGCTCTTGAAGGTGGGATCCATAGAAGGAAGGGTGGGTGTACACCATCTTGATGATGCACAGCAAAGTAAAAACTTCACATTCAAATGCCATAGAGAAGGGAATGAAATTTATGCTGTGAATTCAATGAATTTCCATCCTGTAAGATTCTACATTTGCTTTCCCTGTTTCTTGTTACACTACTACATCTCTGCTTTGCAAAGTGTAAAAGAGAATTGGTTAATAAGTAGTATCAGTGACAAAGGTACATGATTTTCCTTAATAAGTCCTTTTAGTTTGATTTTCTAAACTATTAATTTATGCTGACACTTTTCATTTGTTTTGTAACTAATGTTGAAAATTTAACAATGAATCTTGGCTTTCTGATGGTACTCAGTTTTTTCTGCAACAATGATTTGCCCGTTAGTATAGTCATTGTCTGATATGCTCATCCGAAGCATTTACATATATGGAAAAAGACATTATTATCTTTTTCAATACATGGAAAAAGAGGCAGTAAGTAATGGACAGCAAAATTATAGGCAGTGATTTCAATAGGCGCTCGAGCGCTCACCTAAGCACTCGGGTGAGACGAGGCCCAAGCACCTCGCTTCATTTCCAAGCGGCGCGCCTGGGCACTCGCCCGAGCCCAGGCGTTGGGCACTTCGGACGAGCGCCCGGGTTAAACCATGCGACCGAACCAGCGTTTTAGGCTTGGTTCGGTCTCTGGTGCTTTAGTTGGTTCAATCGAACCAACTAAATCACCGATATCAGCTTCTCTCGTGATTTCCCCAACCCTAACCTTGTTCACCGCTCCCGCTGTCGTCACTCGCCTCTCTTGCTCCTGCTGCTACTGCTTGTTGCTACCGCTGCCATTGTCGCCGCTCACTACTCCCGATCCCGTTGCCGTTGCTCGTTGCTACGACTGTCGCTGCTCTCAGTCACCCTCGGTCTTCCCTTATACTCTTCTCACTATATTGTTAATAGTATATTAACAGTATATTGCTAACTATATACTAATAATAGTAACAGTATTTTTATTTATTAGATTAATAATATATTATTTTGATTTTAATATTATTAATTTTTATTTATTTGAAATTATTGTTAAGTTTCAGGATAAATGACATATTTTTATTTAAATAATATATTTTATTAATTATATATATTTTCATATTTAGTGCCTTAGCTTCGCTCGGGCGAGCACCTAACGTCTCGAGCGTTTTTGGACCTTGGCACCTTGCGCTTTTTAAATCACTAATTATAGGTTGAATCATGTTGATGGGAGGCATTACACTGTCTCTTTCCGATGATTGGCTCTTCTTTGACTCTACCGGTATATTATCCTGATTTAGAGAGTTGATTCTAATATTCGAAATTATGTACGTCTCAGTATATTTCTTTGTCCTAATTTATGCAGAACGAAAGTAGAATTGTTTATATTGTGCACATTTCTCTCTGTGTCAATATTATATCATTAGTTTAAGATCATGATACATACATTAAATAAAT
The DNA here is from genome assembly GCA_004837865.1 of Musa balbisiana. Taxonomy (NCBI): domain Eukaryota; kingdom Viridiplantae; phylum Streptophyta; class Magnoliopsida; order Zingiberales; family Musaceae; genus Musa; species Musa balbisiana. The sequence goes on from CM017193.1 coordinate 36,472,951, forward strand.
TGTTGATAATAAGAATGTTGTTTGAAGTGTCAGTATGAAATCTATCATCTTGTACATTTCACATTTGGATCTTATGTGAAATATTTTCTGTAACAGGTTCATCATACATTTGCTACTGCAGGCTCTGATGGTGCTTTCAATTTTTGGGACAAAGATAGCAAACAAAGGCTGAAGGTCTGCTCATTCGGAGGACACTTATTAATTTGCACGCTCTCTTTATTCCTTGGTTTCTGTATTGTGCATCCTGGAATAAATAATCTCACATCATGATTCTTATTAGTTGCATAATTCTTCTGCATTCTTGAAGTTTTATGGTACCATTGTAGTTCCATAAATCTTTTTCTTAGTATCTTCCACACACACCATAGTCTCCACCTGCTACTTGTCTATCCCTATCCTCTAAAGTTATATAGTATCGAGGATGATATGCCATCTGCTGACAGAGTACTGGTGTAATGCTATAGATAAGTATGAACATGCATGTAACAATATTTTGATTTGCCAATAAAGCAATCATAGGCTGTCTTAAAATAATTAACAAATCCTTATGGCCATGATAAACTTGGTGAATATGTGTGATCATCAAATTTTTAGTTTGGAGAAATCACATTATTGTTGATCGATGACTAGATGGACCTTTTGATCCATTTAAATTTTGGTGACTGAGTTGACCTTTATATTCATATAAATACAAATACATGCATTAATACATATATAATTTATCATAATTCAAAGATAAATGTAATTTATCATGGTGTTCTTTAAATGGTCTGAGGCAGTTCTTTATTAAGTAGCATTACACATGGTGAGGATGGCATATTATATAACCATGCCATGTCATAATGGGATTTATAGCTGGTTGTTCCTACCACTACCAGAATGATAAAAGATCTATTTTTTGTTTCCTGCTTTTCTGAACGGAGTGTTTTCGTGCTAAATTTTCAATGTCCTTTGTTATTAATACTATCTAACTTCAAACCAGATGTTAACACTTATGGGTTTGGATCTACTTAGGCGTTTAGCAAAATGATAGATTTGACAATTGCGCTATTTTAATTAGTGGCATTGAAGTTGTCACGAAGGTTTGACATCCCAGATACCAGAACCGTGCTGGTCCATGGTCAGACTGATATTGATCCAGTCCGTGCCAACTTACTTGCATAGTATGCCGACATGTAAGATGATACCAAAAAGGGATGTTTCTTTTACCCAAGTTGGCGGCACTTTTAGGCTTTTTAGAACCCTAAACCATCCTTTAAAAAAAATCGGATTGCCCAAAAAGGGGCAGTCTGCATCATGGTTTATGCTCAAGACTGATAAATACTGGATGATATGAACCAGTCGAGGTGAAACCATAAACTATATTAACAATATACAAGTTTTAAGCTACTTGGTGTGGAGACCTTTTCTGTTGTTTCCTTTTATTTATACTCATTAAAGCCATTGCTTAAAAAGAACAGAAATCGACCAATAAGAATAAAATAATATTTAAATATTAATCAGTGGTAAGTGTTGCAAGGGAATAGTGAAATGTACTAATCAGTGTGTTGCATTGGCTGTTTTTAACATGTTATTTCGATAGAAGCATGGTGTGTTGGACATTTGTGAGCCAGTCTACTAGCAAAACAAGTGTTATTGCTTTTATTAGTTCATGATTTCCAAATCTGATAGATTTATAGGAAATAGAGGTATTTCTTAATCTAACAGTGGAAAACATTATTTGAATTCACTTGGTTGACTGATCGAGAAGAACAAATTTGTAAATTATGTGAGTTGTCAAGCATTTTCTAGTCTGCCTGTAGTTCATCCGTATGAGTTATAAGGTTTAATTTAACTGTATTTGTAGCTAGTAACAGAAGTTTGTGAAATCATTTTTCTATGTACTTAATTACTTGATGCACATCTTTTCACAATTCTGCATGTTTTTTATTTATTCCATGCCTTCGGTGCCTTTAAGATATTGATATAAGACAATTTTCTCATTCATTTTTTGTAATGGTGTTACCAATATTATCCTCCATCGAGTCTTCCAATCTTGATTGGTTGTCCAAATAGAATAAATTTCATTATATTGTTCCACGAAGTATACAGTGTGTTTAGGTAATAATAATGAATCATACCTTTTCTTGAACAGAACAGGCAATGGCTAGGTGCCCACATCCTATCCCTTGCAGTACTTTCAACCATGATGGTTCCATTTTTGCCTATGCTGTAAGTGGTATATCATGTTTTTCTACCAATGTTTTTGAGACAAGGAAGTATATCTTTTGAGTGGTTATTGTAATGATTGCATTTGGTTGTTCTTCATGCAATATTTTTCGTGTTATGTCTTTATGAAAGTGCCTCAAGATTGTGATATAATATTTTGCAAGTATATAATTATTGCATGGTCTATAATATGCTTAAAAGTAGGTCCAGAAAGTACGTCTTACGTTACGTGGACTAATCTGGCCATCACAATCTGCATCGTTCAAATGGCTTGAAGCTCAACATATTACCCAGGAATATTCTTTAGTCGGCATGCCCAATTGTTGGCTCTATGCCATTATATGTTTCTTGCATTGTTCCTTAGTAGTGATTTCCCAATTGGGTTCACCAATCACATGCATAATACTACTCCAATTTGATGTAAATTGTCAAACAAAGCTCAATAGGCCCATTGACCCAGGAACTCAGTAGAACAAGCTTTTAACCATGTGGTTCAAATTACTTGAGCCTGGGTTTGTGAAAGTAAGTCCATCCTATCTATCAAACCACTAAGGTTGATCCCACTTTTGATTGAGGACTAATTAGGGTATAGCACTCTGTCGATCCCTTCATTTTTTTTTCCTCACTCCAAGAGAAGAGACAGATCACTTTGTTGATTTAAACTGCTATATTGAGGGAGTTTGTCAGACATGAAGTTTGTATGGATTTTGATTTTTAGTTGACATGTCTGTAGCAGTAGTGCTCGGAAGGGTACTCCATTTATTATTACCATAAAATTCTCTACCTTAATGTTTCTTGAGGCTAATATTCCTACCAATTTTTGTTGGCTCTATGCCATTATATGTTTCTTGCATTGTTCCTTAGTAGTGATTTCCCAATTGGGTTCACCAATCACATGCATAATACTACTCCAATTTGATGTAAATTGTCAAACAAAGCTCAATAGGCCCATTGACCCAGGAACTCAGTAGAACAAGCTTTTAACCATGTGGTTCAAATTACTTGAGCCTGGGTTTGTGAAAGTAAGTCCATCCTATCTATCAAACCACTAAGGTTGATCCCACTTTTGATTGAGGACTAATTAGGGTATAGCACTCTGTCGATCCCTTCATTTTTTTTTCCCTCACTCCAAGAGAAGAGACAGATCACTTTGTTGATTTAAACTGCTATATTGAGGGAGTTTGGTGAAGCTGCCGAGGCTTATAGAGGGGATTAAGTCAAACTATAAAAACAAAAGGACAACTTCCGACAGTTGAGAAGTTGCTTACATATTAATAAACTTCAGACATGAAGTTTGTATGGATTTTGATTTTTAGTTGACATGTCTGTAGCAGTAGTGCTCGGAAGGGTACTCCATTTATTATTACCATAAAATTCTCTACCTTAATGTTTCTTGAGGCTAATATTCCTACCAATTTTTGTTGGCTCTATTGATTCTTTTCTTTAATCTTTAATGGGTTAATATCCCAAATCATCCAAGATCATCATGTTCTTATAATCTAAAAAGGGCAGTCTGATGCACATGAAGCTCCCACAGATGCAGAGTATAGGAAGAGTTAATGTATTTAGCCTCCTTGTAAATGCTGTTCCTATCAAATTTTATTTGGACATCTTTCAGGTGTGCAGCCTCATTCTCTTCATATACTTATTATCCACCATACCAACTTTTGGGTATACTGAGCCTAAATTAAGAATGTACCTGGTCTCATAGCCAGCTGATAGAAGTTCCTCTCCAGTAAGGGAGATGATAAAAGTTCCTCACCAGTTAATGAGGCTGTACTTGATGTGCTCTGTACTCTTTCTGAAATTTAGTGAAATTAACTATTTCAAACCTTAATTAATTTTAACAATCCTATGAAATAACTTATTTGTTGTGGCATTGCCTGTTTAACTACCTGTCTAAATTTGCAAACATTGGATGTCCTGAGTGTTGATCATAGAGTATTCCGAGCTACAAGATGTGATAATGTTCAACTGATGCAGGTCTGTTATGACTGGAGCAAAGGTGCTGAAAATCATAATCCAGCTACAGCAAAGACATACATCTACCTTCATAGCCCTCAGGTCAGTATTAGATTCAGTTTTGAGACCTCTTTCGTCCCTTCAATCATTCAAACCTGTCTATGCTAAGACTATTGTTATAGCATCTCATCCACTGTGATTATTTACAATAGTCTTTATACATGTGGTGGTGGCTATTCCCTTTCATGCACAAGTTCTTGCATAGATGTCTTCGTGTGCTCTGTACATAATATGTATCGACCTACCAATTATATTGTTTTTTCAACATGACAAATTACCATAACAGAAGAAAGTTATAGATAACATGATGCGGAATGTAGGAGGAAATTTATTGCTGCTGATATATGCTTCCCCTTTGATTTTCAAAACAGGAATCAGAGGTAAAAGCAAAGCCACGTCTTGGAACTGGAGGTCGAAAGTGAACCTTTCAAGTCCTCGAGCTACAATGTGTTTTTGTCGGCCGTGCTGTGTATCTGTTTGCTTTCTGCACGCTTAGTATCTGTCATGTTTTTTAAATACATATGGGGGTGTCTACTCCAGTGCTTTAGTGACTAGTGAACTTTTTGGTTCCTATTGATTTAGGAGCTTCACATTTGTATGTACATCTCGTCATAAAAGACGACAGGTCGCATGTGAAAGAATCAGTCATCGGTTCTAGCAGTGATCAATTTAGCTCATTCTCCTTCCAGTAATCTATGTATCTATTTGCTTGATTGCTGATAGTTATGCTTGGGCACCAAGCAAAATACTGTGTCAACATTAAACTTGTTAATTATGATATGAGGGACGAGATTTTTTGGGGTTCAGGTCTTGCTTATACGTGCAAACCGGGTTTGGGTTTGGGTTTGATGGAATAGTTGGGTTCTAAGTCCTTTTAGTTTGGTCAGGTTTAAGTGAAGTGAAATTGAAGGGTGCTCCATTTGCATTATAACATGAAAATGTTGGTAGATTGTGTATTTAGGATATATCTATGTCCATCTGTTCGGATTAAAGAAGAGTTCGTAGACCCTTTAAATTCATATTGGGTAGTATGGAACTATGGGTGATTGGATTTTTTTTTTTGTTGAGAAAAATGCTTCTTTTGGCACGAAGAAACATGATGAATTAATAGTGAGTTGTTTTCTCCATTAATCTGACAGATAAAATGTCAACCTATAATAGCCTCTTGACAAAAAGGACCGTAAGAACAATCTTGACACTGGCAAAAATGATGGATCATTTTTGTCGAGGATCGCGTTAGGGAGTCTCATTCAGATTTGATAAACGAGTTACCTGAGTGAATCCTTATGTTAGGATCAATAAAATTCTGCATATTATGTTACCTCCTATATCTTTTGACCAAGATATAAGCTCATGAGCTTGGTCTTTCACCATCGAAAGAACACTTCTACTTCCAACAAAGCATAGGTGGGGACAGCTTGGTGAGGAGGGAAGAAGAAGAAAAGCGGATTTTTCATGCGTGGTACTTTATCTTTTATTGGGAACATGCGTGCGACAATAACTCAGTTATTGTCTTCAGCTGTAAGACTAATAAAATCGTGATCACATATAATAATGATATCACCTTCAACACTAATCTTTAGCAGTAATAAGAAACTATATTGATTTTTTTTTCATTTTATTTTGTTCTCGTTTTCAAAATATATACTCTTTCTTCATGTGACCTGATCTGTTACGGTAAAAATATTTAATATCTCTTCTAGACTTGGGTCTTCCTTTATAACAATGTGGATTTTTGCTATGACTTCTTTCATGTCTTTCTTATTTTTTTAATAACAAATGCATCATAAGAAGATTCATCATGTTTTTTCCTTTTGACATCTTATTTAGCAAACTGTCTTAAATCATATATAGTGTTAGAGTTTCCTCTCGCAAGGAGTTACAAATTGTCACCACATATGTTTCCCAGGTTTTCTAACCTTTGCCAAATAACATCAGCTCTGGTTTCATCAAAAATATACTTATACAAATTTATATCAATCCATCTTCTAATATATAACTTTTATATGTTGAACTTCTCATTCTTCATTGTCCATGGTAGAAGATTTATCTTTAACTCGATGGGTTTATACAAATCTTTGCAATAGAGCAAATCTTCCATCATATGCCTTCAAGTGGAATAATTTGATGAGTTTAATTTAATCATACCATCTGACTATTCTATTTCAATCACACAAGAAAAAAAAATAGTACCAAACAACCTATTGCTTTGATATCACTTATTCGAAAAAACCTGTAACAGTAGAATAATTCTTTTTTCCTCTTTGTGTATCAAAATGGGTTTCTCATCAAAATAACAACTTGATATCAAAAGCACATATCAACCAAAGTAGCATAAATAGTAGAGCAATAAATCAATCACAAAGTGAGATCAAATTTTAACATGAAAAACCCAATACGGAAAAAACCATGGGACCGTAGTCCACTTCAAACTTTCACTATCACTAATAATGATAATAGGTTTACAATAAGTCTTCTCTAAAATAACAAGAGGATCATAATAACATCAAGACCATGTATCTTGGCTCAAGAATAGCATATCATCGATGAATCTCATCAAAAAGAAAATTTAAAATCTCACAAAATGGGTATAGCAGACAAGTACCGAGGGTAAACTGCATATTAGTACCGTTAGAATTATAAAGCTTACTGTAAAAATTCTTTACATATAATTTAGGTCAAAAATGATAAATTTTAACCCGGATAGTCAGAAAAATTCAAAATTCTAATTGTCTCTCTCCTCTTTTTCTCTTTATTCTTTTCTCTCCGTATACGCCGCCATCGTTCGCTGCACGCCCACTTGTTCGCTGCCCTCACTGTACACGTCTCTTTCTCTTTTTTTTTTTTTTTTTTTTTAATAAATTAGATTTGAATTTACGGCTCAAATCATCTGGTCTGAGAACCCAAGCCCAGATATGGGCTGAACACAACACAAGCTATACCAATGTCACTATCAATCATCCCACAAAACATGAATCTGTTGGAAAAAATGATTCGATTATCGAATCAGCTTCCCCTTAACGGATCAAATAGTTTCAAAATAATTAAGACAACCTAGTTTTTAATGCCTTAATAGTCAACCTCAACTCACTACCATTCTCATATTTTGCTAAAATAATAATAACGTTAATATATATAATTATAAATAAAATAATATATAGAATAATAAATACTTGATAAAATATAAGTTGCATCATTAAAAACTTCCAAAACATCTAAAAATGTTTCTATAAAACATTCCAATAAGTTTAAAGTTCCCAAGATGCCCTTCCAACTAGCTGTTTGAAGGGTATAATTATCTTTTTCTTGTAATAGTCAATCGATTATTATATATTTTTTTCAACTTATTTAGGATTTAATTGAAATCATATATTCGTTTCCAGTTCCAAGGGTGGAACTAGAACCAAACCACCCCTCTGGTTTGGGTTCAATTCGAAATCGTAAAGCAGTTTTAATTTCAATTATAATATATTAGATTCTAATTTGATTCTTAGTTTAAATTAAAATATGGTCGGATATGCTAAGGGGCACAGTGAGCCACTAAATTAAATGTAAATATGATATAATTGTTAGATTATATGATCTTATTTAATTATGTAAGATATATTATAAATATGATTAAATTTTGATTATGATTATTAATCAATAGAAAGAATGTCCAATTATAATATGATTCATTAGGAGATAAACTTCGGGAGATCATCATAGTCCCTCTGTTATCACCCATAGAAAATTACAAGACCTCTTAAGGATAAAAAAAAAATTATTGAGAGATTATAAATATTTTCACATCTCTCTTTAATCTATAATCAATCACCGATAGCGATATTAGGGATAAGAAAATAGGAAAAGATGAGTCTAGTTTTTCTTATAAATCGGTATCACTATAATTTTTTAAATAACATAAAAAAAATACGTATAGTAAATTTGATCTATATTTTAATTTTTGATATTAATTTTTATATATAATAATAATATAACCATAGTTTTTTTCTTACAAATAAGTATATGTATATGTTGCTTACTAATGAAAAGGAACTGCTCAATAATACACTCTGTAGATATCTGCTTCAGGTGGACACTGCATTTTATTCACTTGGGAGGAGTTGAAGTACCTGTAGATATATGTTATCCCGAGGTAATCATCTGAAGTAATCACCTTAGGGTCGTTGTGCCTGATGAGCTTAAAGGAGAAGATTATACGAAGCAAAAAAGAACAGGTCGGCCACCACTTTAAATTACCTGATGAATACCTCTAAAGAAGACGAGAAAGGATGTTCGTAAGTGATAAGATATATTTTGGTCCCTGGATGAGTCACCATCGACGTCACACGTCACGTCCCAATCAATGTCAGAATCCGATGCCACATACTATCAGAACCCCAGGGTGCACGCCAAGTTGGGTTCTGTACCGAAACACTAAACGACACGACTCCCGAGAGCTCGAGGCGGTGTCGTCTAAAGTCGCTCAGACATCTCCAAAGACGCCAACTCGTTAGAGAAGCCGTCCCATCCCACAAAGATCAGCGGCCACACCGAACCGAGGCGCAACCAATCCTTGCACTATAGTATAAAAACCCATGGCCGACACCCGATCGAGGGGGGAAAAAAATGGAAAGAAAAAAGACTCCACTAACTTGTTCGTCGGAGGGGCCAAAGTCGGGAAGCACCCGACGAAGGCCATTTTGCAGGAAAGCGACCGCCCACGACCAACGAGCGTTTCAACCTGGGAATTATCATTCAGTGTACGAGGACACATTGCCATCCGCCTCGGAGATGGAGAGACATGACTCGTCGTAACGGAGTCCGGGTCAGCAGACCAGGGAGTGCTGATTAACACCTCCTCACGAGGGCCCGGTCGACCCTGCCTGCCCGACTCTCTCCAAAACGACCACCCCCAAGCAGCAAGCATCTCGACCCAAGAGGCACCTTCCATCGCACAAGGGCGAGTAGCGAGCCGACCCGAATCTCGATCAACGCCAACCATCATTCCTTCCCGAGGGCATGGTCACCTCATCATCCTACTCGCTCCACAGGAAGCTCCCGATATCGGCCCGCGGACCTATCCGTGTTAACTCACCAGCCATGATACTTTTGTTTACTAACACGAAGCAACTCCTCGTTCTTATAGTAACATTAAATCGTTTTGATGAAAATTCTTCTAAAAAAATGTGAGATATGATAGAAACATCATGAGAATACAGTTTGTCCAAAACCCTCATAATTTGTTTATGAGGATTGTGCATATTCTGTGTCGAGCACTATATGTATGTATATATCGTGGAATCAAAGAGGAAGTCACAATGCAGCTTTAAAGTTCTCTCGGAGGAATTATATATCACCTTCATTTGCTTATGTCTGAACACTACAATTTGCCGAAAGATCACTACCATTTTGTGCGTCTTTACAGGCACTCCAGTTTCTTCTTTCCCATGCGACTCATTGACCTAGATTTGAGCTCCCTGAGCTGCTCCATCCACACTTCTTTAGGATACACTCTTCTTCGTTCTTCATCTCTTTGGTCTCTTTGCTTAGCTGAACCAACCAACCCCAACTGATGATCATACTCCTCACGTAGAACTGGATCGGAGAGGATCTCGTAAGCCCTCTGGATCTCGACGAACGTCCTCGTCGCCTCCTCCTTCCCCGACGGTGGGCAGACATCAGGGTGGTGGCGAAGCGCCAGGCTTCGGTATGCTCTCTTGACGGCATCAGCCCCGGCGTTCTCCGGTTCGAGCGCGAGGACTTGGTAGAAATTGGCTGCTGCAGGCCTTCCCATCCTCGCCTGATGAGCTCTGCACGTGAAGCTGCTGCTGTTGGAACGCCTCCCGGCGGACGACGCTGCGCTCATCTGCAGCGTGATGGAGTTGCAGAGACGAGAAGCGTCCATGGAAAGCGAAGAAGGGTGCTTCTCTGTGTCTTCCTTCATGCATGCTCTTTCCCTCGTTTAAAGGAGTAAGTTTGAGGTGATCCAAGGTGTTGTCTGTTTAGATCAAAGCGTTGAGAAATCCACGAGTCATTGGAATCGCATAAGACACTCAATACAGTCCAAAGGATTATCTGTTCTAACAAATAATTTATTTCTGCAAACCTTTGACTAAAATATACACACGATCTCAACACTACTCCTACAAGAAGTTTCCTATCTCCTCACCACAAGGCTAGATAGATAAGATTGATATCTTACAGGCATCATTGTCTTTTCCTCTGAACTGTACATTGAACATGGCCAGATGAGGTCTTAAGGAGTTGGAGTTGATCTTGTTTGTACGTAATTGTTGGGAAAAGTATATGATTGCCGGCTAAACATTTGTAATCTTGATAAGGGTCAAAGTTCACGTGTATTTGAATCAGTAGAAGATGAAGATTTCATAAACAATGTAGATCTTGTCTTTGTTTTAATGGTTTCTTGGCTGTTTGCAGAGAACACAGTGCAGCAGTCCAGTTTTACCTTCAATCTGCCATAAACATTTCCAGGATAACTTGTGGTGGCAGTAAACAACATAGTCAATATTTCATTAAAAAAAGAAACTATGATGATTAAACAATGATTAAGATACAAAGTTCTTATGCGAAATAAAGATGTAAACTATGCTGTTGCTGTGAGATCTTAATTCTAATCATATAGGCTTTTCTAGTTGATACTTTAAATTTTTGCATCAAAAGATATGAAAATTCACACTGTCAAGAGTTAAAAGCATGTGTTTGCAAATAAAAATATGGAATAATAAAGCAAAGAGCATGTCATGCCATTTGAATTACCTAAATATAATTCTCACAAGACTACTTGAAAATATTATAAATAATACAAATGAAACTATAACTTGAATCAGATCAACTTCAAATATAAAAATTTGGTTTCATAATGGTCTTTGAACAAAAAAGGACACAATATAATATAATTTATAATATTTTTCAATAGTTTAAAATATTTTCACTACATCAATTAAAAATATTATAATGTTATTAGAAAATACTATAAGTAAATCAAATAAAATCAAAACAACTAGAAACCATATATCTTACTAGAATTCAAATATATATTTATAATAATTTAGAAAATAATATCACCCAAATAGGGATCAAAATTTGGTCTGACCATCATGACAAAAACATCATAGACCCACTTGAAAACATGATCCAAATGAACTCTTAACCTCAATTAAATTAACTACAAGCCTAAAAATATAGTATCTTAATGATCTACAAGCAATGATAACTAAAGATGCACAATATAATATCACTTATAGTATTTTTAATAGCTTTATAATGTATTTGGTACCTTAATAAAAATACTGTAAATATTTTATTGACAAATATTATAAATGAACTAAATAAAAAATATTATAAATGGTTCCTAACGAAAGAATGGGTGAAAAAAGTATCATTACCATTGGCAAGGGGTATTCTAGATATTATTTGAAGAGGCACTGGGAAAAACAAAAATAGGGGTGCCTTTTAAGGCAAAATAAAAAAAGAGAGATGTTTAAGGAAATCACCCTTGAAATTATTATTATTATTTTTGCCAGAAGTTTCTTGAAACCTTATAAATGTCTTAAGAAGGCATAAATGATCTTTTTTCTTATTTTGTAGTTTTAAAGACCTATTTTGAATAAATTCAACCCTTTTGAAAGTTAAAATTTTCTCATTTTCTTATTTTTCCCAATTTAAGGTGAATTTAGACCAACAGTGTAACCATATTCACAAACAATGTAACTTAGGTTCATTTTTATTTAATTTTTTAATAGCAAAAAACTAAAAAGTGGTTTGAGCAAATCATGGTGACGAGTACAGGGATCATTTTGAGAATTATTGCCAGGTTCCATTTTTTAAACATTATCACTAGAACGGTATTCACAATGACAGAAAGGACGGCAACATAACCAGAAAGAAATGATTTAGGGGTATGCTTTCGTTTGCAAAACATGCCAAGTTACCTTAAGCAGTGTTTGAGATAATGGTGACGAGTAATGTATCATTTGAGAATTATTATAGGTTCCATGCATCAAGCTTGAGGAAACCAATTTTAAACCATTCTCAATAAACGGTATGAAGAACAGGTATGAACATAATCAGATTAAAGAAATGATAAGGTGTAAGTGCACTTTCTCATACCAATGGTACTAAATCATTTGAGAGGCGGCTTGACGAACTATAATTGACCTTAAAGTTCTCCATCAGTTCCTTTGAACGGTGATCGTCCCAAAGAGAATAGGTAGAAAAAGATATATCTTATAATTAGAGAGTCTTTGGGTGTTAAAATATTGTTACTTTCTA
>CM017193.1:36490092-36627592 GCA_004837865.1 Musa balbisiana
CAGTGGCGGTGGCTGCGGCAGTGTGTTTGGGGCAAGAAAAAAAAATGAAATAGAGAAGAAGAGATAGGAAGTAGCTAGTGAAATGGGCTGCCGGCTGGTCGGCTGCGACGCGACATGGCTTATAGCTGCAGTGTGACTATGGCATGTGCTAACTGGAGATTGGGAAAAAAAAAGAAAAAAAAAAAAAAGAAGTAGTTGCTTTTAAAAGAAAGAAAACAAGGAGAGGACACGAAGGAAAGTAGAAGAGGATCGGGGTGTAACACCTTCAGATATTTGGATCAAAATCTGCGAAAGGCAAGTGTTTCAATCTTTCCCGTGTTTCGATCCTTTTTATGCAAAGTGTTTCCGATTAATTTCCTGTCAAGTGTTCATGATTTTTTTCCTTACGTGTAATTTTATTTCCGCAGTTGGCCTTGAATATGAAAAATTTGAATGGTTCTAGGCCTTGCATTTGATATGTCTACTGTTTAACGTAATGATTTGAATCTGTGAAACTGTCTGAGGATTCTAACCTTTCTAACTTGTTGCTTTATGGTTATGGCTTTATGCCACTGACCTCTGATTAGAACAAAATCTTATTTGATCTGAATAAGACTCATAAAGCTTTCTTTTGATAGCTTAATTTGAAGAATTCAGAGAAGTTTGTCTGCCCCAAACTTCTATTTCAAATGAGCCTACAGAGTTCGGGATAAGCAGTGGACGTAATTTCTGACCTTGATAATAAAATACCTATAAGTCCCTGTTGGAATTCTGATTTAGTCAAAACTTATTTACTTGCGAAACTAGACTATAGATCTGTCTTTTGATACTGGATTGATAAGAGAGTTTAGAGTCCAAATGCCTACCAGTATTTGATAGCAATTGTTGAAAGATATAGTCACTCTGAAACGAGTTTCTCATCTTAGCCTGTTTCTCTTCATTGGATACTGCTAAGGGAACTCAGAACTTGAGTTTCACTGACAGAAGTTTTATATGTCAAGGGAATTTCAACATGGAATGCACAACTGCAAGTTCCTAAGGAGATGACATATTATTATTTAACTGAGTTTTATATGTCAGGGAACTCTGAACTTGAGTTTCACTGACAGAAGTTTTATTATTTAACTGAAACTATTATCTTCAATCTTTATTGGTATTTTTCATGACCAGTATGGTATTTTGACATGTTCTTGCAGAAAAATAATAATCATCAAATACTTTTAGAGGATTACAGAAGTAGGATTAAGCATTTATTTGTAAATCTGTAGGTGCTTTTCTGATTATGATGCAATTATTCTTTCTAATGCCACTTCCATTAGTTGTTTTGTATGCAGCTAATGTGGCCTAATATGCAGCTATGCATGTTTTCATATGACCACCTAAAATATGTTTTATGCAACCTCATTACTTTGTATGTATAAAATCTATTGCATACATGTTGTCTACATAAGCATGAGAATATGATCATGTGATTTATATTTTCTTCAATATTGCTCCTACTATTACTTTTATATTGGAAATTTGGAACTATAATCATATAATGTATGACCCATGATTGACATTTTATCACTTGAACCTTTTCTCTGTATTTGTTTCTTAAAACTTACCACCCGAATAATACACAAATTGTAATTAATGTCATCCTGTCCCTGATTCAATTTGATGCTCTTCTACATTAGTTCATGCTATGTTTGTTGAATTTTCTGCAAGATTTACTTTATAATCTCATTCTTGTCCGACAAAATATGTAATCAGATACTGGGATACTAGACAAGCCCAACCAGTTCATACCCAGCAGCTTCCTGAGCGTTGCTTTGCTCTGACAGTGCAGTATCCTCTGATGGTTGTTGGAACTGCTGATCGACAGCTACAAATTTTTAACTTGCAAAACCCTCAGGTGATTCTTCTTTATTCTGTGTTTCAGGATGAATGTGTTCGTTCATTATAATTAACATATGCATATGACATGATAGATCTGTATCTTTTACCATGACCCTCAAGTAAATGCCAAATTGCTGAGTTAAAAGCTCATATTTATTGACCAAACCTAAGCTACAGGACTAAATCTAGTACTATTCATAAAACCTATATCTTTCTTCCTATTTAATAACTTCATATTGAATTGCAAATTTGCAAATTACCTATTTCCATAAACATGTTTACGCTATTCAGTGGCATTTGGGTCAGCATTTGGTATTCTACTCTATATTCGGAGTATGTGACCACATGTGCAGGTCACATGAATATGAAATTTAGGTGCACTGGTGGACTCTGTTTTGTCTTGATTATTACTGCTTGTGTTGTTACATTGCTTGATTACTATGATATGTGGTCTGTGAATTTGTGATAACTATTACATTAGTAACTTACAATTTTTCATGTTTCTTAGAATTTATAACTTAAAATTGTTCTTAATGAGTACAAGTGTGATCCAATAAATTCTTGGTTTCTGTAGATTACATTTTTGCCTATTAATAATTTAAACTCGTTAATTGTTCTTTATAACTTAGCTATATACTGATTTGAACATTCTAATATGAACCACATATATTTAATATGTGTCTTATACTATTCCAAAAACAAAGGTCACAAACTGCACGTAAATTATGTGGCAACCTTGTTTTTCCACATAGTTCAGATTTGAATATTCTAATACGAACCTCATATATGTCTAATATGTGGTCTTATTACTATTCCAAAATCAGAAGTTGCAAAATTGTGTATGAATTATGTGGTAATCTTGACTTCCCACGTAGCTCAGCTGCTCTTTAGAACATAGTCTATGTTAGCCATACCCTATGTGTGATGCCTCAAGATGCATGGGTATCACTATAGAAGCTGTAATATCCTCAATTAAGACCCATGGTTGAAACATCAGCATCGTTATTCTTTTTCCCCTAAGACTAAGATGATACGCACTTTAAGAGAAACCATATATAGGGAACTGAAGGTGCTGTTAACATGCATTGCTTAACTGGCATGTTAGTTTTAGGCTGGTTCAAAGTATGTTAGTGGATATTTTCAAATCAAATCACGTATTGAGCTTCTTTACAATGAATTTTTTTATTGTTTATTACTTATTAGCAATCCCAGTGCCAAATTTCTTTCATATATACTCTTCATCTGTGCTGTTGAAACTTGCACAGGAAGGTTCATGTTGATATTTGCTTTTGTACTATTAACAGACGGTATTCAAGACCATAACATCACCTTTGAAGTATCAAACAAGATGCCTTGCTGCATTTCCTGATCAACAAGGGTTTCTGGTAATGTTTCACTAGAAGTGTTAGCATATGGGTCCATTTTCTCCTTGCCATTTATGCTTATTTTACTTTCTTAGTTTGTAATGCTTATTTTTGTTCCCCTTTCCACACAAAAAGAAAAAGGTTCAGTCACCTTTGTTATTTTGCCAATGCCATCTGTAGCAAAGACCCCATTGCTTATCCAAGCTCACAATTGCATGAAAAGGAATGCTTTTTTGCTTGTTGCTTTGTGCTGATCGAGTGACATAAGGGCCTCACTGTGATCTTTAACTCAGGAGTATGTGAATTGCAACCATGTTTAGTGTAAAGATTTAGAGGAACTTGTATTAACCCTGTTTCTTAATAATAAAAAAAAGCAGGTCTTAAAAATTTATCCTCTGCAATCTGATTTCAATTATTCATGTTAATTTTGTATTCTTATGAAAACAATGTTGCCTAGCCTGTTAGTAGGATGAGGAAGTCCATAACCTTCATTTATTTTGGATATAATATTAAAGTTGATTGCAGTGTGGTGTTACAGTTTTTGCATTGTTAAAAGAATACTGAGAATGAGCAATAGGTTTCCTGAGGCACTTCTCTTATTAATTTGTTCTGGTATATTCTTTCATCTAACACGGCATTTTCTCATATATTAGACTATTGAAATATATGGCCCGACTTGTAGAGCCTATTGGAGCTGGAATCAGGGGTCCTGGAATTAATAGACTTCTGATTGGACCCCAAGTGAATAGAGTATGAACACAAATCATCTCATGTCTGTTTTGTTGTTGGTTTCCACAAAATAACATGTGGCATGATCCGTTGGCCTCATTTCTTGCACCAAGTAGCAGCAAAAAGGCCATGCTAATATGGAAATGAAACACTGAGAATCATCTTTGAGGATCTAAAAATGGAAATATATATTGCTGAAATTTGTCTGTCATATGATACCATTTTTCTTATGCTGTTTTTGCTAGCATTAGGGAACTGTTTTAACGTGCCTACAACTGTGCTCAGAGAGTGTAGTCCTAAAAGAATTGCCCCTTTTTCCAGTTATTTGTCTTTATTCTATATTTTTTAGGACAATAAGCACCTTGTATACTCTTTCATATTTTCTGATAGACTTCCTGTCTTAATGTAGGTTTGCTCAAAAAAAAAAAATTCATATAATCAATCCTGAAACTTCGTCCGCTATGTTATTTATCTGAGTATATTTTTGTATTTATTATCCACAATCAATTTTTCTCAATTGATAAGCAAGCTATCCTAATCTAAGAGAAACATCTATTTCATCCTTTATGGTTTATCCTAACTTCTTTTGGAATAAAATTCTGATTGGAATTGTTTTTTATCTTAAGAAGTCAAGTGTTTGATTGGTCGTCCATGGGGCAATTCCCCCAACACATGTCAGTCTTTTTATTTTTAACTTCTATACCAGTTCTTCCACTCGCTGCATGCAATCACCTAAATCCTATGAGGGAACTTCTATAATACTTGTTGTCAACAGAGGAAATTTGAAAGAAGAATGGGAAAGGTTCAAACTTGTGGAGGGTTAACCTAAATCTCTCAGGTATCGGTACCACCAAGCCTTGCTTTGACTCCCAAGCTTCAAAGCCTAGTGGACTAAGAGAAGTGGGGGGGTGGGGGAGCATTGGGGTTTCCAGGGTGGGTTGGGTTTAGGTATTAGGATTTTTTTATTAGGGCAAAAACATAAAACGAAAAAACTAGCTTACTAGGCTGTCAGCCTATTCGCATGTGGGCCATCCAAATTGGGTGGTTCATGCTCGGACCAATATGTATAGCCTGTTAAACATTGTTTTTGGCATATTAGCTTTCATTTGGCTTTTGACTCCTATATGGGATATTGATGTATTATTACAAAAGAAATAATTAGATCCATAACATCTATCTTTAACTTTGTCTGAATGCATCAAGAACAACTTGGTTTACAATGTTTTTACTGTTTTATGAATGTGATTGATTTAATTTTGGTAGATTTTCACTGAATCCTTTATTTTTTGGCGTATGCTCTTGAAGGTGGGATCCATAGAAGGAAGGGTGGGCGTACACCATCTTGATGATGCACAGCAAAGTAAAAATTTCACATTCAAATGCCACAGAGAAGGGAATGAAATTTATTCTGTGAATTCAATGAATTTCCATCCTGTAAGATTCTACATTTGCTTTCCCTGTTTCTTGTTTCACTACTACATCTCTGCTATGCAAAGTGTAAGAGAGAATTGGTTAATAAGCAGAATCAGTCATCAAGGTTTCATGATTTACTTTAATAAGTAGTATCAGTGACAAGGGTACATGATTTTCTTTAACAAGTCCTTTTAGTTTGATTTTCTAAACTTTTAATTTATGCCATCACTTTTCATTTGTTTTGTAACTAATGTTGAAAATTTAACAATGAATCTTGGCTTTTCCAATTTAACAATTGATCTTGACTTTCTGATGGTACTCAGTTTTTGCTTTAACAATGATTTGCCTGTTAGTGTAGTCATTGTCTGATATGCTCATCTGAAGCAGTTACATACATGGACAGCAAAATTATAGGTTGAATCATGTTGATGGGAGGCATTACACTGTCTCTTTTTGATGATTGGCTCTTCTTTGACTCTATAGGTATATTATCCTGGTTTAGAGAGTTGATTCTAATATTCGAAATTATGTATGTCTCAGTATATTTCTTTGTCCTAATTTATGCAGAACGAAAGTAGAATTGTTTATATTGTGCACATTTCTCTCCGTGTTTATATTGTAACAGTAGTTTAAGATCATACATTAAATAAATTGTAGATAATAAGAACATTGTTTGTAGTGTCAATATGAAATCTAGCATCTTGTACATTTCACATTTGGATCTTATGTGATATATTTTCTGTAACAGGTTCATCATACATTTGCTACTGCAGGCTCTGATGGTGCTTTCAATTTTTGGGACAAAGATAGCAAACAAAGGCTGAAGGTCTGCTCATTTCAAGGACACTTTTTTATTTGCACACTCTCTTTATTCCTTGGTTTCTGTATTGTGCATCCTGGACTAAATAATCTCACATCATTATTCTTGTTAGTTGCATAATTCTTCTGCATTCTTGAAATTTTCTGGTATCATTGTAGTTCCATAAATCTTTTTCTTAGTATCTTCACCATAGTCTCCACCTGCTGCTTGTCTATCCCTATCCTCTAAAGTTATATAGTATCGAGGATGGTATGCCATCTGCTGATAGAGTACTTGTGTAATGCTATAGATAAGTATGAACATGCATGTAACAATATTTTGATTTGCCAATAAAGCAATCATAGACTGTCTTAAAATGATTAACAAATCCTTATGGCCATGATAAACTTGGTGAATATGTGTGATCATCAAATTTTTAGTTTGGAGAAATCACATTATTGTTGATCGATGACTAGATGGACCTTTTGATCCATTTAAATTTTGGAGACTGAGTTGACCTTTATATTCATATAAATACAAATACATGCATTAATACATATATAATTTATCATAATTCAAAGATAAATGTAATTTATCATGGTGTTCTTTAAATGGTTTGAGACAGTTCTTTATTAAGTAGCATTACACACGGCGAGGATGGCATATTATATAACCATGCCATGTCATAATGGGATTTATAGCTGGTTGTTCCTACCACTACCAGAATGATAAAAGATCTATTTTATTTTTCCTGCTTTTCTGAACTGAGTGTTTTCGTTCTAAATTTTCAATGTCCTTTGTTATTAATACTATCTAACTTCAAACCAGATGTTGACACTTATGGGTTTGGATCTACTTAGGCGTTTAGCAAAATGATAGATTTGACAATTGCGCTATTTTAATTAGTGGCATTGATGTTGTCACGAAGGTTTGACATCCTGGATACCAGAACCGTGCTGGTCCATCGTGAGACTGATATTCATGCAGCCCGTGCTAACATACTTGCATAGTATGCCGACATGTAAGATGGTACCAAGAAGGGATGTTTCTTTTACCCAAGTTGGCGGCACTTTTAGGCTTTTTAGAACCCTAAACCATCCTTCAAAAAAAAATCGGATTGCCCAAAAAGGGGCAGTCTGCATCATGGTTTATGCTCAGACTGATAAATACTGGATGATATGAACCAGTCGAGGTGAAACCATAAACTATATTAATAATATACAAGTTTAAGCTACTTGGTGTGGAGACCTTTTCTGTTGTTTCCTTTTATTTATACTCGTTAAAGCCATTGCTTAAAAAGAACAGAAATCGACCAATAAGAATAAAATAATATTTAAATATTAATCGTAAGTGTTGCAAGGGGACAGTGAAATGTACTAATCAGTGTGTTGCATTGGCTGTTTTTAACATGTTATTTCGATAGAAGCATGGTGTGTTGGACATTTGTGAGCCAGTCTACTAGCAAAACAAGTGTTATTGCTTTTATTAGTTCATGATTTCCAAATATGATAGATTTATAGGAAATAGAGGTATTTCTTAATCTAACAGTGGAAAATATTATTTGAATTCACTTGGTTGACTGATCGAGAAGAACAAATTTGTAAATTATGTGAGTTGTCAAGCATTTTCTAGTCTGCCTGTAGTTCATCCGTATGAGTTATAAGGTTTAATTTAACTGTATTTGTAGCTAGTTACAGAAGTTTGTGAAATCACTTTTCTATGTACTTAATTACTTGATGCACATCTTTTCACAATTCTGCATGTTTTTTATTTATTTCATGCCTTTGGTTCCTTTAAGATATTGATATAAGACAATTTTCTCATTCATTTTTTGTAATGGTGTTACCAATATTATCCTCCATCGAGTCTTCCAATCTTGATTGGTTGTCCAAATAGAATAAATTTCATTATATTGTTCCACAAAGTATACAGTGTGTTTAGGTAATAATAATGAATCATACCTTTTCTTGAACAGGCAATGGCTAGGTGCCCACATCCTATCCCTTGCAGTACTTTCAACCATGATGGTTCCATTTTTGCCTATGCTGTAAGTGGTATATCATGTTTTTCTAGCAATGTTTTTGAGACAAGTATATCTTTTGAGTGGTTATTGTAATGATTGCATTTGGTTGTTCTTCATGCAATATTTTTCGTATTATGTCTTTATGAAAGTGCCTCAAGATTGTGATATAATATTTTGCAAGTATATAATTATTGCATGGTCTAAAATGCTTAATAGTAGGTCCAGCAAGTGTATCTTACGTTACGTGGACTAATCTGGTCATCACAATCTGCGTCATTCAAATGGCTTGAAGCTCAACATATTACCCAGGAATATTATTTAGTCGGCATGCCCAATTGTTGGCTCTATGCCATGATATGCTTCTTGCATTGTTCCCCTCACTCCAAGAGAAGAGACAGATCACTTTGTTAATTTAAACTGCTATATTGAGGGAGTTTGGTGAAGCTGCCCAGACTTATAGAGGGGATTAAATTAAACTATAAAAACAAAAGGACAACTTCCTGACAGTTGAGAAGTTGCTTACATATTAATAAACTTCAGACATGAAGTTTGTATGGATTTTGATTTTTAGTTGACATGTCTGTAGCAGTAGTGCTTGGAAGGGTACTCCATTTATTATTACCATAAAATTCGCTACCTTAATGATTCTTGAGGCTAATATTCCTACCAATTGTTGTTGGCTCTATTGATTCTTTTCTTTGATCTTTAATGGGTTAATATCCCAAATCATCCAAGATCATCATGTTCTTATACCCTAAATGCTGTTCCTATCAAATTTTATTTGGATATCTTTCATATGTGCAGCCTCATTCTCTTCATATACTTA
Source organism: Musa balbisiana (assembly GCA_004837865.1). Lineage (NCBI taxonomy): Eukaryota > Viridiplantae > Streptophyta > Magnoliopsida > Zingiberales > Musaceae > Musa > Musa balbisiana. The sequence goes on from CM017193.1 coordinate 36,499,107, forward strand.
TTATCCATCATACCAACTTTTGGTTATACTGAGCCTAAATTGAGAATATACCTGGGCTCATAGCTAGCTGATAGAAGTTGCTCTCCAGTAAGGGAGATGATAAAAGTTCCTCGCCAGTTAATGAGGCTGTACTTGATGTGCTATATACTCTTTCTTAAATTTAGTGAAATTAACTATTTCAAACCTTAATTAATTTTAACAATCCTATGAAATAACTTATTTGTTGTGGCATTGCCTGTTTAACTACCTGTCTAAATTTGCAAACATTGGATGTCCTGAGTGTTGATCATATAGTATTCCGAGCTACAAGATGTGATAATGTTCAACTGATGCAGGTCTGTTATGACTGGAGCAAAGGTGCTGAAAATCATAATCCAGCTACAGCAAAGACATACATCTACCTTCATAGCCCTCAGGTCAGTATTAGATTCAGTTTTGAGACCTCTTTCGTCCCTTCAATCATTCAAACCTGTCTATGCTAAGACTATTGTTATAGCATCTCATCCACTGTGATTATTTACATTAGTCTTTATACATGTTGTGGTGGCTATTTATTCCCTTTCATGCACGAGTTCTTGCATAGATGTCTTCGTGTGCTCTGTACATAATATGTGCTCCGCAAACTTGCATCAATCGACCTACCAATTATATTGTTTTTTCAACATGACAAATTACCATAACAGAAGAAAGTTATAGATAACATGCTGCGGAATGTAGGAGGAATTTTATTGCCGCTGATATATGCTTCCCCTTTGATTTTCAAAACAGGAATCAGAGGTAAAAGCAAAGCCACGTCTTGGAACTGGAGGTCGAAAGTGAACCTTTCGAGTCCTCGAGCTACAATGTTTTTTTGTTGGCCGTGCTGTGTATCTGTTTGCTTTCTGCACGCTTAGTATCTGTCATGTTTTTTAAATACATATGGGGGTGTCTACTCCGGTGCTTTAGTGACTAGTGAACTTTTTGGTTCCTATTGATTTAGGAGCTTCACATTTGTATGTACATCTCGTCATAAAAGACGACATGCCGCATGTGAAAGAATCAGTCATCGGTTCCAGCAGTGATCAATTTAGCTCATTCTCCTTCCAATAATCTATGTATCTATTTGCTTGATTGCTGATAGTTATGCTTGGGCACCAAGCAAAATACTGTGTCAACATTAAACTTGTTAATTATGATATGAGGGATGAGCGCGGCACTCATCCCTCATATCAGCAGATGAGATTTTTTGGGGTTCAGGTCTTGCTGATCCGTGCAAACCGGGTTTGGGTTTGATGGAATAGTTGGGTTCGAAGTCCTTTTAGTTGGGTCAGGTTTAGGTGAAGTGAAATTTAAGGGTGCTCCATTTGCATTATAACATGAAAATGTTGGTAGATTGATTTTGGATATATCTATGTCCATCTGTTCGGATTAAAGAAGAGTTCGTAGACCCTTTAAATTCATATTGGGTAGTATGGATGATTGGAATTTTTTTTTTTTTTGAGAAAAATGCTTCTTTTGGTACGAAGAAACACGATGAATTAATAGTGAGTTGTTTTCTCCATTAATCTGACAAAGATAAAATGCCAACCTATAATAGCCTCTTGACAAAAAGGACCTTGAGAACAATCTTGACACTGGCAAAAATGATGGATCATTTTTGTCGAGGATCGCGTTAATGAGTCACATTCAGATTTGATAAACGAGTTATCTGAGTGAATCCTTATGTTATGATCAGTAAAATTCTGCAGATTAAGTTCCCTCCCATATCTTTTGGCCAAGATATAAGCTCATGAGCTTGATCTTCACCATCGAAAGAACACTTTCTACATCCAACAAATCCTAGGAGGGGACAGCTCGGTGAGGAGGGAAAAAGAAGTGGATCTTCCATGCGTGCCACTTTATCTTTTATTGGGAACATGAGTGAAAAACAAAAACCTTGATAGAGGCCAAATTCTATCAGATTTTACGACAAATATGATTAAAAAAAAATCTGATCCATTAATCAAACTCGAGTAGATGCACTATCCAGTGGTCATTATTATAACAGCAGACATTCTAAATCGTTGAATTAAAACCATTACCAAAATCTAAGACAAATATTTCAGATACAAGTCAATTTAGCTGTGTGATCAATCTTTTCCGAAAAAAAAAGTTATACAGAGAGAGGCAAGCAAACATTGCCATTACGACACATGGAATTTACATTGACACACTAATTGCTGAATGATAAATGCAAGCATAGCTGCACTTATTTTATGTTCTTGCACCTGCAGTTCATTTTCATTTCACAGCAAGGCTATAACAACTGCTTGTGAAGGTTTCTTTTATTAGCACAATGAACCAGTGGTCCACAACGGTAGAAAATAGTACTACTACAAAATTTATTTACATAAGTTCATATCAGCTCCCACCCAGACACATACCACAGGAAACACCGACTTCGCTAATGGGTAAATGTGTCATGAAACACAGTATCATAGGAATCTGCAAAGAAAGCTGCATACTTCAAAAACCTAAACAGCATCCTTGTAGAAAAGGACAGGAGACGAAGTTAATATGAGTGAAAATTTTGCCGACACTTCTTTACAATGCTCCTATGCCCTTCTTGGTTTGGCTGTACAATATGATATGAAGGTATAGTTGCACTACATGAGCAATTATGCTATGTATGGTAGCACTGACAATGTCCATAGATCCCTAAGGATCCATCCACCGAGATCCTGTATGCTATGTGGCGAATGCAATAAAGCTTGCAGTGTTTATCTTTGATTTTTCTTGACAATTGAGAGAAGAATATGGAAAGAAGGAATTTGGGCTCTATTGCATTTGTAGTCGAGATTCATTTCAAATTGATCACTGCAGCCATTTTCCTCAACTTCTGAGATGTCTCAGAGAATGAAGGCCTCGATGCTGGATCAGAAGACCAACAACTTTCCATCAGGGACTTCCACTCAGGATCACACCAAGTTGGGATTTTAGGTCGTATGGTGTTGTTTATGATGCCCCCTAGAAGAACAAAATCATACAAACATTCCATATTAGCCTTGGAGAAACAATGGAAAGTTTAATAAGTAAATCATGAAAAATAAGCAATAGATATGTATATTTCAACTAAAACTACGTGCACCTTAAATTCTCCGATCATAATACTTCAACCATACTAAAGGCTAAAGCTGAGAGTCCACCCTAAGTCATTTTTGGCCCCACAAAAGGCATTTCTGCTGCCACCAGAAAGTCCATTTTATATGGATTTCATGCAAAATATTACAAATATCACAGGTTTTTCATGTGATATATTTTGTTTTAAAGATAGAAAAGCTAATGCATACGTCGATTGGATAGGCTCCCACATCCAGCATATATCCAAAAATGCATTTGCTATTTAGCTCCCAAAAGATTCAATTGTTTTTGTTTGTCTTGGATATAACAGGATCACTCAGTGGTTAGAATGTTGCTTGAAAGTGACAACGTCAATGATAGCCGTTGGCAAGGCAGCAAAAAACTTGCTCTGGAAACAAACATGTATGACTATAACTTTTATATCCTAGCATAAGATGAAAACCACAAATTTCATATAATTTCCTGAGTTTTACAGAGATTACTGGTCTTGGGTTTGCTTCCCCTCCACCTTCCACCTTCCACTTGGTTTCTTCAATTTTTACTTGCTAGTCTTTTATAAGATTGTACATGCGAGCTATGTTGTGCTTCCTTCCATCTCATCTAGGCCTAAGTGTACCCAACTTTGCTTCATATGTCACATCCTAGTTCCGGTAATCATAACCCCTTTACAGCCTCAAACCGTATCCATGAGCTTTGAGTTCTTTTTACTCGTTGGGAGTTCAAAGTCCCCTCTTTTATAGTAACATTTTTCTACTTCCACCTTTAGCCGAAGTGTTCCATCTCCCTAAAATCTTTACCATAGATTTAGAATCACTTTTCAATTTCATCACATTTAGTAGCTCGTAAAACTTAGACTGCACCAGAGCATCCTTCAATGCAGAATATTAACAGGGTAATTATTTTCTTTGTCTAAATGCTTCATTTGGACAATGTTAATACAGAAACAAAAAAGAGCCAAGCCAACCACATGAAATATTGAAAATCATGTTTCAAGCAGAATTTTCATCATATGTAGGTTGACAAATGCAATATAATTTTGGATTCAGGATATGTAGGTTGATAATATTTAATTCTCATCAAAAAGACTTGCTAGAGCTGGCTCTCAACCAGCATAGGTAGAGATCTAAAATGCTCAAGTAACTGCACTATGGAAGTACCCTTACTAGTCAAGTCTAAATAGATGTTTCAGCTATGATTTTCCCAAAGGGCAAATCCACTGCATGAGAGTCTTGGCTACTAAGGCTCACCCTCTTCTGACATAACTCTCCTAGCAAGAAATAAACATAGAAAAAAGAGCACCAATTTTACCTGAACAAAATAAACACATTGTAGTCATGACAAAATGACAGATATATTAGATTCTAATGCTGTAGTAAAAGATCCCAATCCATATAGTGATGTTACTAAACTAAATGCTGCGAGTCCTACCTATGATTGAAGCACAACGCATATCTGCATAGGGCTCTTCCCCTGTGAGCAGCTCCCACATCACAATACCATATGAATAAACATCAATCTAGGCACACAAGAACCAAAAATATAGTGACGAAAAAGGGATAAAAAAGACCTGTGTTACTAGACTTGCATAACAAAAGTATCACATGATAGAGGAATCATACCTTTTCAGACACCATATTACTTTTTCCACTTAAAAGTTCTGGTGCCATCCATGGTAAAGTTCCCCGAAGACCACCTGACACCAACGTATGCTGCTTTACTTTTGATAGTCCAAGATCCCCAATCTGTTAGGAGAGTAACGATTTGCATATTAATCACACAATTGCAGCTCAACCAAAATTTATTGAAGACACTGAACAAATTATAATGGAATTATAACATAAAAGTAGAAAAGAGTGTTCAGATCTAGCCATATCATTATATTATATTGATAATTCCAAAGAACTACTCATATTATCATCATAATATGATGACGGTCATGCGGATATGCCCCTATCATCTCGTGGTTCCAGAAATCTCTCTTTCAAGGAGGCAGCGGAGATTTGATTCGACATCCCTTGGGGTACTACAAATGGAAGTTGATCATGGATTATCAATAAGCCTAGAATGAATTCATCCTGGGTCGATGCGTGATCAGTTAATGGGGACAGACTGTAAATTCATTGGCAATATGTCTATGCTGCTTCAAATCCAACTTGACCCAAAATTTCATCATTCCATGAATCTGATATAACCAATTTGTCCTCTAGAAATAAAAATGCTTGACTCGTAAATGAGAGAGTCCATTTTTGTTTCTGTATCTATGTTTTTCTCATCCGTTCTAATATTTTCCTTCTAATGATCTATATTCATAATACTTAATCAAAGCATAGATTATGGAAAGAAAAAACATTTTTACTCATCGAGAGGTTGATTATCCATTTTTGGCAATAAAATAAACACAATTTACTAGTAATCCATGTTACTTTCAATATAGTCCATATCTATATGTACACGGTTTCAGTCAGCATATTCTTGTCTATGTTACATTGCGACGAAGAAAATGATTTTTCTTGAACCATCAAGAATATGTATACCATACACCACTGGAATTGTAGTTCAATTGGTCCATGGCACCACCCTGTCAATGCAGAAGCTGCGGGTCTGAGCCTCGTCGATCCCAAACTAGGATCCGATCCGATGAATGAAGAAATTCATTTCTCCATTTTCTGTGAAAAAGGAGACAAGGAGCAAGATCTAATCCCCCATGAGGATCCTTATTTCTTTTGTTTTTCATTTCGCATTTACCATCAGACAGTGAATTGTATTTGAAACAGGTAAAAGTCAAGCCACGCTTAATATAATGGTGTGTTATATACAATTATAGAACTTATATGAACTAAATATAGGTGATCAAGAGTTTTATGCGACCAATAACAATGGTCTTTTCCTTTTAAATGGGGTACATCACAAAATTATAACCAAATCTTTTGAAAGATATGTAAGTTCGTAAGAAAAAGGATCTAAACATACCTTGCAGACAGGGCGATGTGGATCTCGCATGTTAACTAATAAATTCTCGCACTTGAGATCAAAGTGAACTATATTCTTTCCATGCAAATACTCCATCCCAAATGCGACATCCATGGCTATAATTAGTCTTTTGCGGCGATCAATTGTTCTGTTCAACAGAAAATTGCTTGAGATCAGAAGCTTGTCATGAGTGCTGCCTTAAAGTCTATCATCCACATGATCGATGACACATTCTATGGACTTGAAACATATGCAATACATCACTAGAATATACCTGTCTTTCTTTTGCAAAAACTGTTTAAGAGATCCATTGATCATGAACTCTGTTACGGTTGCCAAACTGCCATCAGGGCCATCACGAACTACACCATAAAAGGAAACAATGTTGGGATGATGTAAGTAACTCATTATCAGAGCTTCTTTCCAGAAATCTGCAATCTACAAAACCAATAAAAAGAGGATAATCAGACCACCAACTAATTAAATTGTCATCAGAAAGTTCTCTACATAAGAAAGTAGGAACTGTGCAATTTTTTATTTGAGAAAAAAAATGCACAAATGATGCCCATGCAAATTATGCTAAAATCTTTAAAACACCAACTATTATGTAAATAAACAAGATATTTCTGGGAGAATGTCACAAGTAACACCATCAATGCTACGCTAAACAAAATGCATTTCCTTTCCCCCAACTGTATGCCATAATGATACAGGAAGACAACATAGAATGACACGTGGAAAGAAAAAGGTCTGTCATGGCCAAAAATGGAGACAAAATGAAAATGAGGTTCTCGTCTGCTAAAGATGCTTTTATCCCCCCAACAACGCCACATTGATTGATGTCACACTGTTATGAACATGAGCTAATTGATCAAGGAGAAGGCTTCACTTCCTTCCAAGCATTAATTGCGTACTATCGTTTAAAAAAAGAAATAGAAATGACTTGAAAAGAACATGGATCAATTCTAAATGCTTGAAGAATAATATTAGCTGTCAAGGACATCCTTAAGTGCTTGAAAAATAATACTATTAGTCAAGAACATCAAAAAAAATATAAGCATCATTATATCTTAAAATAAATAGATAATGGATTCTAATATTATTTGATCACCCTCGTATTTATTGAAATAAATTAGAATCCATGACATTTATACAGTTTAAGATATATGTTGTTTAAACTCTAGGATGCTTGATTTTCCAAAAGTTTTATAGACCTATTTATTTCTTAATGGCAAGGCTTCTTAAAAAGATGAACTTACTCCTTTGAGATTGGAGTGTGAAGAACTCTAGTCAAGGAAACCACCCCTTTGCTTAGACCTCATATTGGCGGGAAAATCATGCAATCGTCCACAATTCTGTGACCATTGTTTATAGTGATCCATCAATTTTCAAAAAATTGATCCAATGTGAATGACTTGACCCTCTCAAACTTCATCTTCATGTTAGACTACATCAAAGGAGTCTTTCCACACAGATCCCTTATATATATATACACACACACACACATACTACACTTAAATAATTTCAGAATTTTATCAACATTTATTTATATATTCCCCTTGAAAGGAATTATAAACATGGAGCCAACTTTTCGAGGCACATTTTATCAAAGAAAAAAAAAATTGGTGGAATATATAAGTAGTTATGGGCTGGTGTTCTGGGTTGCATAGGGCTACATATCCAAAAATACCAGAACTTGTGATAGCATAGACATCAGCTCCAATATATATGACATCCAAAGGAACATAATTTACAGAGTTAACTTCTAATGCATCACAATAAATTCCACAACATGATAATAGAATTGCCTAGATATGCATGCATAATAACATAAATACACCATCTTGACATGAAATTCTCCAGTATATACATGTAGATGTCTATATCCTGGTTCAAAGCTACAGCATGCTGTTCACTAGTTCATTGTCTATTTTAGAGGTGATTCTCTAGTGAAACACATTAGTTGGAACACATTGGTGACTTATGTTTACAATATTTAGCTTAAAAAAATAAACACTCTTTTCAGGGCAAGTATATGCCTATTGATGATTGACTACATTTGAGAACTGTCTTTTGAGGTCTGGTAGGGAAATGTTGGAACCTTGGTGAATTACCTGTTAGATATCTGCAGGAGGATTAACCTGGAATGTGAATAGTTCTGGTTAATGAGAATATTAATTGTTATATGATAACTTAAAAATATTATGTTCACATTATTGTGAGTCTATTAGTTGAAATTACAAATGATTCCTGTTGGGCTGGCACATTTTGATGGGTTCTGGAATCTAGTGTTTACTGTGGAGCTAAATTCATTAGTTCCATTGAGGTGAATGGTTGTCTGTGGAAAGATGATGATACTTGTTGCTTTTGAACGGCCAAGACCTTTTGTCCTAAGTTGGAAATCTAAGTGATTGCTCTGATTTTTCTTTTCTTGTTGTATCATTGTAGGGTCTTTTAGAGAACGGTTGTAAAAGAAAAAGCCAGTCAAGCAGTTGGTCGTGGATCGTAGGGCCTAATTGTGCGTGGTAAGTTACTTTGTAGGTCTTTAACTGGTAGCTGGGACAGTTTGCAAGTGGAGTGGTTCTGTTTCAGTAAACCTGCATTGTTTAATAATTATGTATTCTCTCATATTTTTGTAAGGAATAATTTACTCACCAAAAGGAAATATCCTAAATGATGCTGTCTTGAACTAAAGACTCCTTTAAGACTGAAATTAGCAAGTATGAATCTGTAAACTTATGCAGCAGAACTGCAAAGTTGAGATGCTCATGTAGTTTGATCGTGGAAGCCTTGTCATTGATTTTCCTATAAGAAGTATTTCAGCAACATTAAATTTTTTATTGATGTTATCTTTATATATTGGATTGCATTTCCCTCATCATCTCTAATTTCTTCAAAGGTAATCATGTTGCACAATGAATTTCCCATGTAAAAAAAAGCACAAGATGCAAGAATTTGGTAACAATTGATGCAAAAAAAGGCAATAACTTTCCAAAGCCATATAAAGAGACTTGTAGAACTTTCGAAAGTCAAATCTTACTAACTAAAAATCTCTCTCAAATCATGCTTTGTTCAGAATAGGACTACTTAAAGTAAGATCCTCACAATACAACTATCAATCCCAAGGAACAACAAGGAAAAAAAACACCAATGTAAAAACAAAAATAACATAAGCATAGATAAGTTAAAGCAAGACTAACACGAACTAAAAATAGAAACAACTAATAGTAGTTCTAGACCCAAACTACAGATCAATTACAAAATCTATACAATTCATGTTGCCTGGTGAGCTTATTGTTGTTGGTCGTCCTGACGATACATATAACTCTAGCTTCAAGCCAAAACTCAAGGTGAGGTTGATTTATTCAATTCAGAACAAAGCATTTGCAAGCATTATTAATTGCTGAAATTAAGTTTTAGATATTTGTCTCTCTCTCATAGTCCTTATAATATTTCACTAAGTCAATGTAATCATCCACTACTTACTGGAATTGGATCATATCCTTTTCTTTTAGGCTATGATAATAGATGCTATGTCAAGTGGCCATGATTTGTATTGGTAATTGTAATTTAAAAACGATCAACCCATAATCATATATGTTTCTTGTTGATAATCATATTCTGAAATGTAAATTTTAAAAGCTAAGGATTTTAAATTAAGTAGGACTAAAATATAATTTTAGTAATAATAAGAGAAGAACAGAGTCTAATTAAGATGGATGAATAAACAGTTTCTATAAGCATCTTAAATTAAAGAAGATATGGTCCATGTGGACCACAACCTAATTGCTAAAGTGGAATGGGGAATTTAGTGTGATCATTGGGTACCCTTAAAACAATATATACAAAAAGTTGATGTAGCTGAGATGAAAATGTTAAAATGAATATATGGAGTTATCCAAAAAAAAAAATCATTCATGAATAGTTAGATTAGATCATTTAAGAAGGTATGTATATGTTCAAAGAAGACCTAAAATTAAGGATTATTGGCATAATTAGAGATACATGGAAACCTTTGAAACAATCAAACAAATATTCATATGATCTTAATTTAATTAGAGGCATTATCTTATAGAGATTTTAATGGCGAAATAATATCCAAGTAGCCAAGCCCATATAGTTAGGTGTTAGAGCTTGTTGTTTGTAGGTCGATCATCAGCAATAATATGCAATCTTGCAAAATTTCTACTAATATGTTTCCAGAAATAATAGGAATTAGCTCCACCATCAGGAGGAGTAGAGTGACATGGCATAAAGGAGCTTTGAGTAAATTAAAAATACTACATATACTATCAAAATATGTATAATAAATGGCAAAAACTCATTTCTTTAATGGTAGGTTTCATATATTCAGTAAGGATATTGCTGACTAATAAGATCTGTATAATCAGCAAATGCTAGACAGAAGATCTTTATGTAAAAGTTCAGGAACTACCAAGCGTTCTCTCTCTGATGGCCTCCCTGCAAAACAGCTAGCTTTTATTCTTTTTATAGCAACATCAGAACCTCTCCATTTGCCATGATAGACAGAACCAAAGGTGCCAGAACCCAGTTCCCTGATCTCTTCAAGATCATCATTTTTTATCGTCTACAAAGAGTAATAAGCCACAAGTAAAGATGTGAACAATCTAGCAAATTAAGGCAAAAAGAGATTTTTTGAGTTTATAACTAAAAGAGACCTGTAATCCTTTAGCCAATGCTTCAGCTTCAGCTGTTGTGGGCTCAATTTTACAAAGTGTCTCATGTTCACTACTTCCTTCCGAGGCAGCCTGACCATCTGCATTGGCATTCTGCAAACAAAAGAAGAAATCAAGAAGACAAACAAGATATGAAAAAAAATTGACAGATTAAGGAAAAGAAGCATTCTAACTACAAGAGACCTGTAACCCTTTAGCCAAAGCTTCAACATCAGCTGTCACGGGCTCAGTTTTACAAAGTTTTTCATGTTCACTATTTCCTTCCAAGCAAGTGTGAACATCTGCATTGGTGCTCTGCAAATAGGAGTAAAGAGCAATAAAACAAGTTAACTTCAGAATTAGAAGTACTACAAAATGTTGAAGACTAATATCACCTCAGGTTCTCGATCATGCAAAGGTTCATTTTTACCAAGGTCAGGTGTAGCAACTGATTCAGAAACTGATTGGACCCTTGCTATCACCTCTTCGGCACCTTCCAGCACTGCTTTCTTCACAGAAGCAATCAACTCAGGTAAAAAATTCAAGTTCTCCTCAGATATATCCTCATCGCCATGAGCAACATTAGTGTTAGCATCAACAATTTTGCTTATGTATCCTTCCACCTCAGAAAGCTGAAGCTCTTTCATTGCCAATTCCACATTTTGTCTACTCTTTGGAGAAAGGAGAATATGTGCATCAGGTTCCTTTGAAATTCCATGTTTTTGTTCCAGTGCTTCTTCTGTCAGATTTTTCTCTTCTGCAGATTGCATTTCCAGAATCAGATCAGAGACCAGAATAGGGGGCTGATTGCCCCCGGTAGCACAAGAAACAATCAAATCTTTGTCAATGGGACATGAAGGTGCTGACAGAAGAGATACTGCTTCAGAAGTAACTTTGACATGCGTTTTTCCAGGAGACATTGGAACGGAATCAGGAGCAAGGGGGAGCACACCATTTGGACCAGGGGTGTTTTTTGGGTTCAGTCTATTACCATGGTGATACAGATAATCTGGGGCAACAGTTTCTTCAAAGCCAAGCATCCTTTGCGGCATACTGTTATTCTGGCTTGGCAAGGCATTTGGAATTTGGTCCTCAACCTGAACATATGGAAAGCTTGGACTGCCCTCCTGTGTATATCTTGTAAAACTTGAGTCAGGCCCACCATTTGGAATCATTGAATTGGAGAGCTCGTATGATGTTGCAGGACGAGTAGGAACCTGTCTATTTCTCAGTAAAGACTGAACTGGATGCAGATTGTTCGAGACTTGGAAGAGACTCTCCACGCCATACGCAGAAGGTTGATTCCGATACCTAACTGCAGAATCTTCAAATCGTGGTGCATTTGTGCCTGTACCATTTCCGACTGTTGGTTGAGGAAGAAATACTTCATTTCCAGTATTAGTACCATGTCGAAGATAATGTGTCTCATCACGGCCGATGCAATTAGAAGGGAATGAATGTTCATCATTAATGTTCCCATGTGCAAATGGAGCATTCATCATATTTCCATCAACAACAAAGTGTTCATTTGCCCTACCCATTCCGTTGTAATTGATCCGCATATCCTCAAGTCTGTGAGTGACCTGGTGACTGTGCATAGGCCACCCCCGTTCATAACCATGGGACTCATTAAAGAACAAGTGGTGCTGCTCACTCTGTTCTTTGGCATAGACACCATGGCCTATCTTCATGTCTTGGTTTACCATGTGCGGATCCCTGGTACTGGAACACTCAGCACATGAATTTGGAAAGTGCCCCATGTATTCGTTAACCATCTTTGGTTGTTCCATGTATGGCTGCCCATGCTTCCAGCAATTGTTAACAAAACGTGCATCTGGAACGATACTATGGTTCCTCTGGAAAGCCATGCAGCAATGCTCACAGTAACCATTTCCATCGATAATATTGTGAGAATGGCCCAAGTTAGTTGGAAATCCAGACTTTTCCTGAACAATTGCACCTGTGGGAATCCACACCAAATTTTCCACAGGTGATGGTGACTGATGATCATACTGATGCATTTGGTGTTGGTGTCCCGCTGCTTGCCTAACATACTCATCAGCAATTCTATCATTGAACTCCCCAGCCCCAAGGTGAAATCTTGCAGACGATGGAGAAGGTGAGAATTCCTGTGGGTCATTGGCAGAATGTTGCCCTGGGGAGAAAAGAGCAGGGCTAAAAGAAGCATCCATTTCACCATATCTTTGAGCATGAGAAGGATGAGGGATCGTAAGGTGACGCAACTTAACCTGATTGTGGATCCCCCCATCGAGATGATGCTCGGAGATATCCGGAGGCGAGGAGGATTTTGCATCGGAAAGGCTGTTGAGCGCATCGATGTACCTTCGTTCGGCCTCCCGGTCATCAGCATCGAAGTGGGCACCGACAACCGCCGTGTCATGATCAGGATACTGCGAAAAAAGGAAGATCCTCAGCCACGTGGAACCGTCACCGGCAGTCCCGAGCTTGTCGTACTCCTCCATCATGTTCATCACATCCTCGTCATTCACGAGGGACACCAGCGCGTCGAGGTCCTCGTCGGGCTGCTGGTACTTGATGATCGACGCTCCATCGAACAGCTCGCGCATCCGAGCCAAAAGCTCATCGTAGGAGACGTCGCGTGGGACGGTCACGATCCGGGTCTCGCCCCCGACGTAGCGGAGGCGCCCGTCGATCGGCCGGGGGAGGATGCTCCCACCGAAGCTGCAGAGGAACTTGACGCGAGGGGAATCATCGGGGGCGGTGATCATTTCAATCTCAACCGCCGGCGACAAGAGAGGAGCAGGTGCGGGATTCCAGGTTGACGCCGATCGCATATAAACAGCCGGCTATCAGCGTAAGGACGATCGTCGGGAGTCCGCCGCCATCAACACTACTTTCTCCGAAATCCTCCTGCAAGACGATGGATTTCCCACTTATTTGGAATTACCTATAAAATAGGACAACAGGATGAACTAAAAGTCCTCTTTCTTCTGCAACCGCATGGATTCAAAAAGAAGAGAAGGAAACTGCTATCTATTTAAGAATACGAGAAGAAAAACAGAACTTCACCAATAATAAAGATATCTTCCAGTAGATGGATCTGAAATCAAGTCGAGATTTTTCCTTATTCCTCTTTCCTTTTCCGATCTAATGATCGAAATAGAGGAGCAAAAGGAAATAAAGCGTCAGATGCGGTAGGAACAGAAAGGCCGGAGAAACCATCATACCTTCACGATCGGATGGCGATGTTGCTGCTGCTTCTCGTATCAAGCGAAGGATCGATGGAAGGACAAGGGCACGAGGAACGGCAGGGGCAGGGGAATCGGAGCAAGTTGGAGACGAGAAGAGAATCAGGGAGAGAAGGGAACAGAAGGGGAGAATAACCGGGGGATTATGCCATTGCGATGGAACCGCCACAGGCCGTGGGCGGAAGGGAGGTGGGGGAAGGCTGCGGCTGCCCTTGATGCCGCAGGGGCACCACGTGGCGCGATTCCGCGGAGTCGAGGGGAGGCGATCCTTCTCTATTTATTCTCTCTCTCTCCGGCTGAGTTGCCCTCCGGTCGCCGATTCCATGGTGTCGTATGATTGAAGGGTGGTCGAGAGATGACGCCCACGGGAAGGCGGGGCCCGCTTTCAGATGATCATGATGAAGCTACCACTCGAGTTTTTCTTTTTCCTTTTTTTTATAGGACGATTTTATTGGAACACTCTAAAGTTCTTTGGGTTATTGGGATAGCACTCCTTCTTAATATATTTTTAGAAGACAGTTTATTTTTGTAAATATCAAAATATCTTTTAATATCGTCGATCCATCTGTATATATCATACTCATTCGATCCACACATAAAATGGGATTCGGTCTCATGAGATCGGTAACATAGATGTTAACTCAGCATCTTAAAATTAGTAACGTGGCATTAACGAGCATGTTGGCTCTATAAAATTGTTACATTTGCAATCATAATATTGTCAATTCATTGTACAATGCATTGATGATCAAATGATAAATGTAATTATTCTTGACATTTATCGTCAACCTATTATCCATCATGTTTTATTTATATGAGTATTCGATAATTAAGAAATAAGAATGTTGAGATGAATATATTGAGTTATTAAAAAAATTTTAAAATATAAATTTTATTTGTGAACAATTAAGTATCACTATGATAGAGGATAAGATGAAAAAATAAATCGTTTAAGATGATATGAGTATATATGTGATAGTTAAAAGATATGAAATGATTAAGAGGTAGATAAAGACCTAAATTGATTTTAATAGAAATTATAAATAAATATTTAAGTAATCTAAGCTTAACTAAATATATATGTTTTTTATATATCTCAATAACAACAAAACATCTATATAACCAACCACAAATAATAGGGACTTACGATAATGTTGTTGTTATTATATTGATCTATTATCCACACGATAAAAAGGTGTGGTATGTGCATTCTTCGGCTCTAATACTTACTATATTATTTGAATCTCTTACCGACTTAGAACTTCGAAGGAAGCTTGTCGAGTATATAGAAATGCAATTTTTGTAAGGTCTTAGTTAGCTTTTTGACACCTTACCTTGGGTGGCTTGAACTTAACATGTATATCAAACAATCAAATTTTGATTTAATAGATTAGTTCTGAAAGGATCATTTTTCTAAAAAGTCTCAAAATAATCATATCGAATCCTCATGGATGAATTAGGAAGAACCTGCTCTTCCAAACTCGAACCCAATAATGGTAAAAAATAACCAATTTTCCATTGTCAAATCCTTTGTCTTTCTACGATTGTTTAATGACCTGGGATAAAACCTTCCATCAATTACTCCTCAATTGACTAAATTTTCACCCATCATCATTATCCCGATACAAGCCGCATTGTTTATCCCACTAGCACTAGCACAATAATCGATGAAGAAGTTTTTACCAATTTGACTCCATAAGTTTTTCTTTCAATCATAATGACTATCCCACTTGATTCAATGAGTCTTTCTTTCAATCACAATGATTATCCTACTAGCACTCAAGATATCGTGAACCTTAAAGAGGCTCAATTCGATGTTGTTCATGCAAACTAATGATAACTTTCATCACCATCAAATATCAATCGTAGGAGATTTTGAGTGATATTGCTTATCATCAAAATTTAGTGTTATAATCTTACACTAATCAATCTTATCCTTAGCATAAGTAATGATATCTTTTCAATCGATCTTTAGGGTATCCCATTCAATAGACTTTTTGTCGAATGGGTTTTTAAAATTTTCCTCATGTCATCTCTTCATTGTCATATGGTTATAGGTAAGCACTCTACCATACTAGAATATGACTTTATCTTGGCAACTATACCCATATAAGATAAATTAAGTATCAACTATAACATATCTATGTTGATAGAACTTTCATAAAACGACATATCAATATGGGTCTCACTCAAAAAGGTCATAATCTTGCCTTCGCTAATGGTCGTGTGGGATCAGCGTCATTGTGGTGTATTTTTAGTAAATCATTTTTGGTTATTCAATGAAGATGACTCCTTTATTAGAATATGCTTATCTCCATCATCTTTCACTATCGTGTTGGCTTGAGATCAAATTCAATCTAGCATATCCTCTATCCTTTGTGTGAGCAATGTAACTTGAGCAATAAAATCTAACGATATTGTTAGAGTACTTTCTGTCATCTAAGATCTGTTTGTATATCCTTGCCTAATGGTGACCATCCACGGGTAAGGGGATCATCATTCTGATACATTAGATCATTTTAGGTGAAGGATTTAGTGATATTAATCATTCGTTTGAGTATATTTACACTTTGTAAGAGGATTAATAGAATGTTGGAAGAAGAGAAAACTAAAAGAGAAAAAAAAAATCTAGATTATTTCCTAAAAAGGAATATGTGATCACATAATTACAAAGAGACTTCCTTACTAATAAGCTCAAACCTTTTGAGCAATAACTTGAATTTATTAAGCATATAAGCTCGAAATCTTTAGGTTTTTTTCTTATTGTTGCCTATTTTATCTTCTCAATGCTCTATAGAGGCTATTGAACCCCTTTACTAGTTAATATAGAGGAAGGAGATTCTTAACTAAATAAAAACAGCTCACACTCTTAACTAAAGGATTTTCAATCGAAGTTCAACTCTTAGTTTTAGATAGAGGGTTCTTAGTCTTGTTAATTCGAATCCTCTTAGTGGTTTAAGAGAAATGGAATTGAATCTGATGCTGCTGGACAGAACTTGAACTTGAGCTTGAGCTTGACTTTAGTGGTTAAAATAAAAAGTTGATAATCCTCGATCAAGACCAGCATCTCTTGGTGTTTGGGGGCTCATCTTTATGAAACATGTGATGATGGATGGGATGGTCGATAGCATATTCTATTTGAGTGTTCCTTGCCAAAAGTGTTAGGCTGTTTTTAAGCCACATTTGGGCATTAACTATTTATATTTTACAGAGTGAAAATACGGAGAGAATGATGATCTCTCACTACCTTTGGCCTATTAAGTGTTCAATGACAAAAGGACAGGCTCCCTCTATCGTGTATACTGTTGTATCATGTACATGG
The DNA here is from genome assembly GCA_004837865.1 of Musa balbisiana. Classification (NCBI taxonomy): domain Eukaryota; kingdom Viridiplantae; phylum Streptophyta; class Magnoliopsida; order Zingiberales; family Musaceae; genus Musa; species Musa balbisiana. Next base: position 36,516,404 of record CM017193.1, read on the forward strand.
TAGGTTGGTACAACGGTGTGCCTATCTAAACTGCAGGCCTGAGAAACGAGCTACATCGGTGGTTTAACATCGATGCTGATGTTGTGAGGCAGGGCTAGTTTTGTAACTCGAAATTCTAATGGCATGTGTATCCATCCATGCGGGATATCACTGTTTATGTTTCGAATGGTTTGAAGGAACCGCCATTGGTGTATCAAAAAATAGGATTAAATATGTGCACTAGGTCTCTCTCTCTCTCTCTTGATTCATATCTATAATGTGTCAAATATAGGAGCAGATTTACATGCGACGCAAACCACTATCACATCAAACGCATAATCACATTCCCGATAAGCTATAGCATCTGACCATGGATTCACCTGGAAATAGTTTCGACTACTCAGCATCCATGGTTGACACAGAATTGGGGGGAAATACAACATAATGGTAGTTGAAACAACTGAAACGCTACATGAACCAACCTTGCACGCTTAAAAGGTGGTTGAAACAACCTGGTCCCTCCAGACCTTAACTGAAAATACAACGAAATGCATAATGGACCATGGACTAACAAGAATCATGTAAATATTACCCATGAAATGACACTAATACTTTCTCCATTCAGGTCATTGTGGCTTTCTATCAGAGGTAACGATATATTATAAGTTCAACGCTCGTTCAATTGCATTACTAATATGGGACATTCTTAGGGAGATTTCTGATGACGTTACTCTTCATCCCAATCTTTGAACGCATAGCTTCAACTCCATGTCGGCTCATCTCCCTCATAACTTTCATCCTCACCATCTGCTCCTTTGATTGCACCGTTGCTAAGCCCATGCTCCGGTACCTGCAACAATGTGTCTTATTGTTACAAGCTGTTGTATAGCTTCTAACTCTTCAAGCATTGTTCTTTCAGCAAACACAAAAAGTATTTTGAATATAGCAGAATCTGACCAACAATCAAATTGACATCTCATACAGTCAGTTGCCCACTTTATGATTCTAGAATTCAAAGGAATGAAATATTTTAGGGGGACTAGCACATCAAGTTTCTGTTACCTATACAGGCATTCATGATTCTGCAACAAAAAAATAAAAGAATATAATTGTATTTAGGCTAAAAAAGATTAAAAATATTACTTTAGATGCGCAGAGCATAGTGACTACTGGAGTTGACTCAAAATCAAATAAAGGTCTCACAAAATACTGAATCCAATTCACAATTAAAGATGAGTTTGCATCACGGGAAAAGGTAAAAATCATTCCTTTGATTACAATTGAACGCCAAAAGGATTGCAGCTTAAATAAGAAAAATGTTTTAAGAATAATAATAAAATTGATGAACGATAACAAGATAGAAGTGAACCTCCAAGGAATATATAGTAAGATATATACTGACATGCCTAAGAAATTATTATTATTATATATGAATCTCGACTACAATTAAGATAGAATCTGAAATATAATTGAGGCTACACCTGTCAGTAGCAGTGAAATCATCTCAGATAACATCTGGTGGGATTCAGATCTAAGTTTCATTATAACTAGATATGGATAGTTGGATTCACATAATACCCAGGTCCAAAATTGGAACTGATATACGTGTATATAATACTTCCCTGATACAAATATGACCTCCAATATCCGAACGAATTTTGTTAGCATCAATCCACCCATCACAAAAAGATGATACCAAGTAAAAGTAATGGAGCACATTCTGTTGAAGCTTCATTCAGTCTGCTTCAAGCCAATTATCTGCTAAAAGTTTTCTTTTAATATTAGTAATACATAGTTTTTTTATTTTGAATTGATTATACATATCCAGCTCACAGAATAAAATTCTTTTAGTAGTAGACTAGGCACTTGACCTATTTCACCACATATAAATGTTGATTATATCTAATTTTATCAGTATCCATCCTAATTCCACATTGATTAAAAATAACTAGTACTAGCCTGTTTAAAATATGATTCTTATCAAGACCCATCTAATTATTATTTGAATATATAACCATAAATTAGACTTGTAGCTGACAAATATTTGTATATATTTTGATCAATTGTGGTTTCAAAATTTAGAAACAGATGCTACCATTATCCATGTTCATGTCTGCAGATCAGGAAGTGGATATGGACATGGTTTTCTGGTATCCAATCCATATTCGATCCATTTTCACCCATCTCTTTAAAAACTATCCATCTTATTGATCGTTTGGGGCAATAATTTGGCCTCCAAATGGATCTATGCTTTGCGAGAGGATTGATAGTCATTAGAAGATGAGAGGATTTGAAAGAGGAAAAAGAATCTAGATTGCTTCTCAAAGAAAAGGAATTAATCATGCAATTACAAAGAGACTTCATGAACAACAAGCTCAGACTTCTTGAGGCTGCACTGTTGCCTCTCTCTCTCTCTCTCTCTCTCTCTCTCTCTCTCTCTCTCTCTCTCATTCTTTCCTCCTCTCTCTAGGGTCAGCGCCTCTCTCTAAGCTGACTCTCTTTAGTTGTTGTGTTTTCAGGGCTGCCAAGCCATTTATTTATAGTCATAGAGGGGGGACTCCCAAACCCCTAATTAGACTTTGATGACTCCCAATCAGATTTGGACTCCTATACTCCTAATCAATGAAGTCTTCTCAATTCAAGTTCAACTTGAATTAGAGTTGGACTTAGAGTTGAATTCGACCGATCATGGACTTGGAGTTGAACTCGGACTTGGTCTTGGCCGAGTGGATTTGAGTTGGGTTGTTCGTCCATAAGCACTTATCATGTATAAGAGAAAAACCCACTTGAAGAAAATCATATAAATATAATGGTCAGGTGGCACATTAAAGGCCAGCTAGGCAAATGGTTAAAAACTAGGAAAATAAGGGAAGACAAAGAACACCAACCATTAAATTTACAAGATCCCTCCTAAATTGAAAGTAGAGAAGACATTTTGATGGAGACTATCATTTGCTTCACCTAATTCTTTCAGCTATGAAACTTAATACAGAGGAAACAAGAGCAGTACCAAAAGAGTAAGCAGATGTAAACCCTCAGAGTCTGTTTGCTAAGCAAGTTCAAATAGTGTTCTCTTGTTTTTCTTCTGATTGAAACAATTCCAGCACATTTATAATATAAAATCTCAAAACAATTCAAACCCAAATATGCTAGGAATTATTTTAACTAATGTTCTTTTGCTATTTGTGCTACTATGTAAGTTAGTTTATTTGATAGCACCTTGACCTAAATTAGCAAACAGATCCAATCACTTTAAGCAGATACAGCATGTAAAATAGGCACTAGAGAACCATGCTCAACTATCATAGAATTAACAGATAAGCATTGTACTGGACAATCAAAGGACGACAGCACACTTAGGAAAAACTGAATCTTAAATTTACCTCTAATACCATTGTCAAACCATCATAGCACAAGTTTATGTATCATAGGAATTAAAGCTTGGTTGGGAAATAAGATTTCTTGTTTGTAAATACTAAATAGCTCCTATTAACCAAATACATAAATTAAGATATAGAAGGCACACATACCTTGAAGCTAATGAAAGAGCTAATGAAGCATCTCTTGTAAGAGATGGCGGTGGTTTTTGACGGTAGTACCGAAGAAATTCCCGAGATCCAAAAGTTCGAACAAGTACACCATTATCAGTTTTCCGTGAAATGATAAGCTCAGACCCTCCACTCCCAAGCTCCACACTACTACTCATATAATCTGTTGCCACCAATTGCTTACCATCTGCATCCATATAACTACAAGAAAGAACATAACAGTAAGAATGCAAGAGAATTTCAATGTGTAATAAAAAGCAAGTTCCATAGAATGAAAATTCAGATCCATAAAAACTTGGTTGAAAAAATGGAACACATTAAATGAAGGAGAGTTTTCAACAATTAAAATCATGCATAAGTTTCATTGACCAAACAAACAGTCACCATTACGTATCTGCAGATTATTTCCTTCAGGTTATTTCCTTAGGTAATTTGTTCAGGTTTTGCCTCTTGTCCATGCTAAGCTGCTCATGAATGAGGTTAACAAAAACAGATACCTATGAAGAAAGCACAAGTAGCAAGGAATTCATGATTTCAATTTTTCAAAATTATCTAGTCAAAAGATATCATGAAAGCTTAGTTTGCCTCCATTAAAATCCTAAATTGGTTTATCTTTCTAATAATGAATTCAAAGAACTCTCTTTAAGTGTGATGCTGGTCCAGGGCAAACATGGATTCCAAAAGCAAACAACAGCTCTAAAAGAAATCGAGGTTGCTCTTGCATCCATGCCCCTTCCAGATCTACATTGATGTTCCAATTTCTAAATATGCTTGCAAACAGCTCAAGGAAAAATTATAACAATTTCGAACTATCATAATTCTGTTAATAAAAGAGATAATGAAAACCTAGTCATCCCTTTCTGAAAACCCTAATTTGATTTTTTTTATAAATGAATTCTGGCACACTATTTAAGTGTCCATGCTGCAAAGGCAAACGTGGACCTCAAAAGCAACAATAGTTTTAAAAGTAATAGAAGTTGCTATTACAGCCAAGTTCCTTCCAAATCCATTTTGATGGTTCAATTTCTAAATATGCTTGCAACAGCTCATGGAACAAAGGAAGAACTATTTATTAGTTTAGAATATAAACCTGCTGCTGTAATCATAGAAATTCTCCAAATCCACATCCTCATCATCACCTCCATCTCCATAACGCACCTTGCAATGACCTTTTGCTATCATATGCTTCCTTACAGCCTCCAAGCTTTGAAAAGGATGGCATCTATCATTGCAGTACAAACACATAAAATCCCTTTTGACCTGATGGAAGAAAAAAAGAGAGGGTATTTCGTTAAGCAAACTTTAAAAACAAGATTTTAACATACAAAATGGGAGTAGAACATCTACCTTAAGACCAACATATGTAAGTAGACCCTTGGGATCCCTCAGATATTCAACATCAGGTATGAAAAACCCGTGTTGCTTGTGCATATGGATCATACAGGTTTCTATGTTTTCATGCTTTAGATCACAAATGAAGCAACAAGAAGTATCCAACTCTCCAGCTTCATCGATGAAATCATCTGGCTCAATATCATAAGTAACATTATTTTCACCAACGTGCAAGTTTGACAGGGATTCAGAAGCCATATCCAGCTCATCGTTTGGGTTGGTCTCTACCCATTCATCCTCACTCTCTTCACTTTCTTCATCCTCATCTCCTCTAATGGCCTGAGCAACACGAACTGTAGCCTTATTTGATGTTCGACCTGCAAATGGTTTTATAGTGGTAATTCTTGCAGTTGAAGGACCCAACTCTTGCGATGTTCTCATAGTATGAGCTCGTGATTTAAGATGCTGAGCATGAGCCTTTGAACTTCTGTACTCCTTTCCACATAGTGCACATCCATAGAGCATTGGTGCTGCACTCAACTTGCTACGTTCTTCAGCTAGAGCTGATTGTCTAGCCTGAAATAACTCTTCTGTTACACCTGGGACCCCTGCAACCTGAGGCATATGACACCCATGTTTATCTTTACTCTGATCTGTATCATCTATAGAGGCTTAATTTTAAAAATTTTTCCATGAAAACCTATGTCACTTAAGCAAAATCTAAAAAGAACCAACACATTGATGAAAATTTCCTCATGCCTAGAAAATGTAGCACATGCTGATTACAATGAAGCAAGATATCATAACCGGTAGGTTTGATATTAAAATATGAAATTATTTAAGGATTTCACCCTGTGTCTTTTCTTGAAATGAATGCATGAACAACGAATATGTCAGGGTTTTCTACAAAAGGTGTCCGGTGAAATGAAACCATAAATTCATACTTTAGTATTGACCATAACAAAACTCCTAATTTGATTTAACACCACACACATAATTTTGTCATTTCAAAATTAAATACCTACCAGATCTATTTATTAAAGAAATTAAATTAATATAAAATTTTCAATCTAATTAAAATATACCCAACCAATCCTAAAAACTTCCTGTATCACAAAGACTAATTCACTCCTTTTTGTACCATCCCATATAAATAAAATAGCATTTAGCACCATGCATTTTTATCAAAAAGCAACATCTCAGTTCTTTTTGCCCTGTGATGTCCACAATGTACACATGAAAGTCAAAGCTACTACTGAGGTATAAAACTACTGCATGAAGCATATGTTTAGAACTGGCAGAAGCACCCAAAACTACAATCACCAAGTACTGCTATACAACAAAAACTTATAGCCCAGACTTGGCATGTTTGATGATGATTTTTTATAAAAAACCTAAAAGATCCATGATAAATATGGGGAAAGTCTCTGATATGATTATGGCGTATACAATATTGCATCAAAGAGAAGACTGGTATCTATAAATTTATTATATGATAGCAAACAATGGAATCGAATCATCAATTAATCTTGCAAATAAAAACTGAGAGAACACGTTAATCATGCTAGCATTTGTCAAACAAACACAGATGAACCTAGTTCTTTTTTTTTCAACCCATATACTGCTCGTAATATATTATCCATCCAAAATATAGCGTCTACGATGTAACAAGTCATAGCTACCCTTGTTTGGGCTAATGTCATAGATTCCAATTGGCGATTTCTTTCCTCAGAAGGAAAACTTTTGCTAAATTGATCACATGGCATCATCAAACTCCCAACAGGACTGTGCAGCCTGGCAATTCCAAGTAGTTCTAAAAAGCCCTATTTTCAGAATATCCCAACGAAACTTTCCATTCTCTAGAAGAAACCCAGAAGACGGGAAAACCAAAAAAGATCCAAAAGAAACCCCAATCATCACCAACAAAACTATCTGCCAACGCAGAGACTTAACACTAAGATCACCTTTGTACCAACAAATAAAAGAAAAGCCCACCGCCCTAACATAATCAAATAAACAAACATAAGGAGAAAAACACCCTAACATCTTCAAGAAAAGAAAGATACGAGCACCCAATCGACCCAGGTCGGGACTTCCGAAATCTCAAACCCTAGAAGCGAGTTAATCCATCACCTTTCTCTTAAGGTTGTAGCGGTGCCATTCGGATCTGTAGTGAAACTTCTGCTGCGCCTCGTCGTCGAACCCCTTATTGCAAGCGTTGCACATGAGAACCGGCATCTCTCCTCCTCCAGAAGTCGCGCCTGCCCTCTGGTCTATGCGGCGGCCAACAAGCACTCGGTCCGGTTCTTATATAGAAGAGCGACCGACCGAGGCGAACAAACACGTGGCGGTCGTCCTTTTTCGTGAGTTGCGCGAGCGCTTGCGCAGGCACAGATCGTAAGGAGCAATCGGACGGTCTTAATTAATGAAGCCGGAACTTATTTATTAAATAAAAACTTATTATTCACCGGCTTTTATTGACAATCCCTTCTTATCGATAATATCTTTATAAAATAATAAAAAAAATATTTATAGATTTTTTTTTTCTTCCTCCCCCAAACTACCTATTTGTTCTCGTACTTTGCCTATCTCACTCATTACTAATGTATCTCGCTCATCATCTCTCGATGTCATCTTATTTATCGCTAATGTTATTTGATGTCGCTCGTCACCTCTTAATGTTATCCTCTAAAGAAGAAAAAAATATATATTTATATATAAAAAGATAATTTAAAAATATTTTAAAAATAAAAATAAGATTATAAATAATAATATGAGACTATAAATAGTAATCACAATTTTATACTTTTATGGGCTCTAGCATTAACCTAAACCATGCGAACAACCCGACTCAAATTAGATTCTAAGTTAAATATTTTGGATCAATGATAAGAGCTCAGAAATTGCTATTTCAATGGGTGAAATATATTCTAAGATAAAAAATAAAAAGAATTTTGTATAGGTTCAATGGGTGAAATAATCTGTCGCTCATATTTTTGAAATTCTAGAAAACGGTGACCTAATAATAAATTTAAATTTGGCATGTATAAAAATGGGAATGGCATTGCTCGAACTTCAACATAATTAGTAATAGACTTTTAAATGTTCAAAAAAAGAAGAAAACATAATAAACCTTCATGAAACAACGTGAAAGTGTGACGAAAATAATATCCATATGACTTGTATGAAGTGGACATTTTATGTTTTCGAAATGGAGTAATAAAAATCGTTTTAACTCTTTCACTTTGTGCAAGTTTTATGATTATCATGTTTTTTACAAAATAACATTTATACAACTTCTCTAATATTTTATATTTTTTGAAATAGTGCAATGAAAACCGAATATTCCATTTTGTGCGAGTATTATGATTTTTATTTTTATTTTTTTTCTCATGAAGCAACATTCATATTATTTCTTTGGTGCCAAAATGTTATCCAATATTATCCTAAGTTGATATTTTGTGGTTTCAAAACAGTGTGACAAAAACCATTTAAACCTTCCGCTTGGCGGGAGTTTAATAACTATTATATTATTTCATGAGACAACATTCATACCATTTTTTTAGTGTTAAAATATTATATATAGTCACATTTTATGTTTTTGAAACAATGTGTGAAAGTTCTATATCTCTCATATTTTTTTTTCATATAAGAATATTCATATGACTTCTTCCGTGCTAAATTATTACATAAGTCAATATTTTATATTTTTGAGATAGTGTAAAGAAAATGATGCAAACTTTCTACTCTTTTTTTAACTTTCATGTTTTTTCACAAAATAATATTTATATGTCTTCTCAATAGCTAAAATGTTGTGTGAAGTTAGTATTTTACATTTTCAAAATGGTGCAACTAAAGCAATGTATCGACCTTTCATATTGCGCAAGTTTTGTTATTGTCATGTTTTTTTATGAAATAATATTCATATAACTTCTCTAGTATTAAGATATTATCCTAAATCGACATTTTTGTATGTTCGAAAGAGTGTCACATTGTCATATTTTTGTATTTTATATTTTTATAAAATATTATAAAGTTCGAGTTTTTTTCATGCATGTTTATTACTGTCATTTTTTATGAAATAATATTTATACAGCTTTTCTATTGCTAAAATATTATCCTAAATCAACTTTTTACATCTTCAGAACCATATGACAAAAAATGTGAAAACCTTCTTCCACTTGGTTTGTGTTTTATGACTATTCACATTTTCCACTTGGTTTATGTTTTTATATTCTTGAAATGGTATGACAAAAATAATACAAACTATCAACTTTATACAAGTTTTATGACTACCATTTTTTTATAAAACAATATTCATAAAACTTCTCAATGCTAAAATATTATCCTACATTAATATTTTATTATTTTATGATGAAAACCGTATGAACCTTTCACTTGGTACAAGTTTTACAATTATTTTTTTATAAAATATTATACCATGTTGATATTTTATATTTTTGAAATGCAATGAAAATCATCTCTAGTGCTAATACATTATTTTTGGTTGATATTTTATATTTTAAAATATTTTGATAAAAATCATATGAACCTTTTAAACCCTTATGACGATTTATTTAGTGCTAATGTGTTCGATCCTAAATCGATCTCATACATTTTTTGAAATTATGTGATGAAAATTATATAAACCTTCCGTATGGTATAAATTATATGATTATCATTTTTTTCATATAATAATATTTAAATAACTATAAAGTTAATATTTTATGTTTTTATAATAGTAGATTGAAAATAATTGGAACCTTCCACTTTATGCAAGTTTTATAACCGTTATTATGGGAAATCAACATATTGCATTTTTGTAAAATATAGTACAAGTCGTTTCCATACACAACATGAAATAATTGATAACCCTCTAAAGTAATTAATTCTTCAAGCCAAATTTTACATATTCTTAAAAATACATTTACACTATCTCATGTTTCTCTTTGACATCGTTACACCCATAATTTCCATCATTGTTCTGAATAATACAAACCAAATACGACAGTAAAACATTTTCATTCATCCAGAAAAAGAAAAAGAAAACACTTTTTTTATTACTTTATTTATTATTATTATTATTATTGCTTTAGACACAGAAAACAAAGTTGTTTTCACGCTACTAACAGTCTCATCTCTAAAAGGCTTAATTCACAAGTGCATATGTACATTACGTTCATACGCATATCTGTTTAAGTATCGGTACGTACTTCTCGTCACACCAAGGTGGAACACGTGGACGTCGACGGGTCGAAGACGGCTGGGACCAGGTACTTCCTGCTGTGGGCCCCATGCGCGTTGTAGCTGGCTCCGGTGACGGAGTCCACCGGTAGGTCCCCGGGGTAGCCCGGGTAGGCTCCCTTGGCGTACACCCCGGGGCACGCAGTCGCCGCCTCCAGCGGAGCCTCCTTCGGCCCCTGGAAGAACCCGTCCCCGAATGGGTTGGTGGCGGCGCCGGCCAGCATGCTCGCCACGTTGATCACCATGCCGTCCACCCCGACGTCGCCGTTGGGGGCCACCAGCGGCGGTGTCTGCGGCCCGTAGATGGGCTGGTGGAAGGGCCAGGCGCACTGTCCGGGGCACTGCGCCGCCGAGTTCCCCACCCAGACGTAGGCGAAACGGCCGCCGTCCTTCGACCGTGGCGACGCCGCGTGGGAACCGCACCGGCTCATGCAGAACCGCTCGACGGCCACGTCCTCGGCCGTCAGCACCACGTTGATGGCGTTCCGCGGCGCCCCCCGGGCCGCCAGCTTCGCGATGTCAGCGTCGCGGAGGGATTTGCCGAGGGAGTACCCCGCGTCGACGATCTGCTTTCCGAGTTTGAGTTTGGGCAGCGGCGTCCTGGAGGTGGCGTAGTACTTAGCAAGGGTATTCCACCAGGTGGCAACCGACGGCTCTACGGAGTCCTTGTGGGGGACGAGCGAAAGGGAGGCGAGGAAGTCCGAAACGATGGCCTTTTGTGAAGCCGTAAACTTCCCGTAGAATATGAGGTTGACCGACAGAGGACCAGTGAGCAGAGCCCCCTTGTGGTAGGTCATCGCCAGAGGCTGCTGCTCCACGAGGCCTGTGAGGGTTCTCCCTCCATGGGAGCACTGAAATAGTGCAGCAGCTAACACGAACCCAAGAAGCGCAGAACAACCCGAAGAAGAAGAAGCCGTAGCAGCCATGGCAGTTCGCTGTCTTCTTAGCAGAAGATGGTGGGGGGGGGTTATACCAACGCGATAATGGTTTAGTGATCGAGTGGCAGCACTAAAATATCACGAGCCCCGCGAAAGGCGAAAGCGAGGGCGGGAGGCGAGAGAGTAAAGTGGGCGGGACCGGGGGCCGGCGGTCCTCCGACCACGTTGACGCGTCCCATACGTCGGCCAAGGCGACCGTGGTTTAGCTGCACTACGCGTGTCATCCTCCTTTGACGTAAACACCACTCAAAGCTGCGCACCGAGTGTTGTCGCTCCCAGCTCTACATGCGTCATTTCAAGCTCTTAATAAAGTGTGGCTCCCAGTCCTCTCCTCCAAATCAACAATATACCACAAAGCAAAAGTGAAGTCGAAGATATGGAGTAAGCGTGAAGTCAAGGTTGGCAACGAGGAGGGAGGAGGTGACGGCCTTATCTCATCGTGATAAATTTGGAGGTCTCTGCCATGGCGAGCTCGCGTGGGGACGCAGCTGCGGCGACATCCTCCATCCCCTCGTCGCTATCCACACTCGGTGCGTCTCATCTGGACTACCCTGCGTCATCGTCTGGATTCCCGGAAGGGATGAACGTGTTGCTTCCTTACTGGACGCTGCTGAGGTGGGGCTCAGACGAGCGAAGCTGTAATGCATGCATGTCGGGTAGGTGCATCAACTCCGCTGCAATGATGACCATGGTTTTTGATACGTAGTTGTGAGAAGACACGAGTATAGAATGGATTTTGCGCAGGAATCTTACGAGCTGAAGAAATATGCTTGAGAAGAAATTGACAGGGGCTTTTGTTAATTGATGGTCAGCAATGCCAGCTCGATAAGTTGACTCACCTGGCAGAATAAATATCCTTGGAGATCGATTTGGCTCCCACGTTTGCATGCCTCTCTGACAGCTCAGCAAATAAATCACCAGGAAATATCACAGGATGAACAGATATATTTACATTCTTATTTCATCGATTATTAATATTGGTTAGAAGCTCCATAATAAAAGTTAAATCCGATCTAATTTATAAAATTAAAAATACAAGGATTAGGGAGAATTTTTCGGTCATGTATAAACCAAATAATATTATGAACAACTTGCAGGGAATCTTTTCTGCCTTTCCTCTTCGGTTCTTCGAATCACTTGTGGTCATTTCTGATCTTTGTTTTTGGCTATTCCCTTTGCACTCATCATCTCCCAAGTCTGGCCTAACTGAGACTGGGATGGATACTGTCTTTTATATGATCGAACCACACGCAAACTATGTTCCGATTCATGATTTTTGTGCTTTTTTGAGATACTAAATGTTTCTAACTTTTGATTGTACATCTGACACGCTTATCAATAAAGTATTTTCTTAACTAATTAAATTCTGAATCATTTGGGTGTGTCGGCTATCAATTATTTTTTATAGTTAATAATATTTAATATTTCGATCCATATATTTTTAAAAATTATATTGAGATATTTATACTTACAAAAATGAAACATTTAATCTCGTTTCTTTCCATATGGTTGATTTTATCGATATAAATATTGCATGTGCTATCACATGTGAAAAATAATATTAAAATATAATTAAATAATAATAATTTTATAGTGTTATTTTTATTATTACAAAATCAGGAGGAAGAAAAGTTTTGTTGGAAAATGAAATAAGATAATACTATTCAATTGCTATATATTTCATCTTTGTGTCTTTGGAGGTTTTGTTAGAAAGTGAAATACTTAATACAAAAGTTTTCTCTCTAGTAATTCTATTTCATCGTGCGGATTCAGAGGTATATAATGATCAATTGCTCCATATTTATCTAGAACGAGATTTTTTTTTTCTTACTGTAAATCCTATAGAGGGTAATATTCATGAATCTTTTTTTTGGATTCATTAGGCCATTTAGGAGGATATCGATGTTAGAATGAAGTCTGAAAAAAAAGTGCTTTCAAAAGAAAAAAAATAATATTATAAAATTATCTTTTTAATCATATTTGATCATTATTTTTTGCATATGATAATACTCGGAATATTTTCATCAATAAAATCGAGAAATAAGATTAAATATTTTTATTTTATAAATATAAAAAAATTAATATAATTTTTAGAAGTATGAGGATGAAAATGCTAAAGTAATTAACTGCATAATGCAATATGTAATTAATCCTCATTTGAAAGTGTCATCTGGGTTCCGGCAACCCTACTCGATCAGTCCATGGGCATCGCGGCCCAATCGCGGTCTCCCGACATGACCTGCGCCATTATAAGCAGTCGCCACGTCTCATCCTTGAATCGGCCCCGGTTCCGCCGTCCCACCGGAATATTAAGTGTAGCCGACTCCACCCCGGCCTCCACTTTCGCGGTTTGGTCGCCGTCCTCTTCGGCCTCATCCAGACTGTATACACGAGATCCCGGCTAACAAAACCCCGCCAACCAGTCCCGGCACGCCCGAGGAACTCCGACTACTATATCGCTGGAGATCCCAGACTCCTTCGGAAACGACTCCCGCACCGATAGTAGCACTGGCGGTTATACCATCTTCGCCGGCTTCCTCTCGGTCTTTTCAAGGAAGAGGACTACCCAACCCTCCACCTCCGGCTTCTCGCCGCCTAGGTCGATCTCATGCGGAGACTCCGCTTGTGAGGGATTGATAATTATTCTTCCTTCTAGCTGTGGATCTTCTTAGCCGAAGTTGACGCGTAACCAGAGCATTCTCGACAACTAGTAGATGATGTACTTGGAGTACGTCGTGAGACCGAGCTGGAGCAAAGTGAACAGCGGGCTGCCCAAGATGAACAAGTTCTAGGTGTTGAAAAAGGTACCAATCATGAAGCATTTCCTCTTTGTATTTGGTATGTATATAATCCTCCTCTTGGCATCAATGTTCTTGAGGTATTTTAGTATGAGACTTTGATTTATTTTGTTCATAATCTTTGTTCAGGCTTTTATTATCATGTCAATAATAAATTGTTTGATGTTTCTGATTCCTCTGTCCATTGTAACTGAACAAAGGGTCTGTGGAAAGATGTAGAAAATGTAAAGATCACAAGAAAATAGAATAGTTAGATTATTCTTAATATGGAAAAAGAATGGTTTAATGAAATATGACAATTGGTGCATGATGGTATAATATAAAGGTGTAAATGGGTTTGATGATATCTATTTGAATTTGTTTTCATATTTGATTGAGGCAAAATATGGTTGCACAAATTATGTCCTTGTCCATATTTTATCTATTATTAATCAAAATTCCGATGCAATATGAATATTAATTGAGTATTATTTATATTCAGATATCAAATGCTTGAATATTTTCCAAACAATTTAGTTGTACATTATCCTCACCACTTCGGAGTTCATCACTTTTTGTATTTCTGGTTAAGCGACAGCCCCTAGTCATAAATGGGGTATGAGAAACTATCTAGGTCCCAAAGGCCAACTTTTTCCTTAAATTCCTCAATTTGTTACAAACAATTGTTAGTATAGAGTAAGAGGATCTGACTCAAACAAGATATAAATAAGAATAATAATCTGTTTGAGTAATGCCACAAGTATGAGTAGTTATTTAACAATTAAATTACAAGTAAAACTAATCGTCTTTTATACTCATGTAATGAATAAAGGCAACAATGAATATATTGGTTTGTTAGATCTTATTTATTTTTCCTTTTTGAGCCATGATATATGTTACTATATCATAATTATTGCAATATGATTTTCATTTTACTTTTGCTTTTTATGAAAACCCCGAGGGCTACATTGACATGAAAATTCAACCAGTCTTAGGATTATAATTAGAAATTTCAATATGAAACTATTATTTGACGTACTCCATCTTATGTGACCTCTATGAAGTGTTGATGTAGAGGCTATTATATGTATATTGAGGACTTATGGAATGTTTAAAAGTATGCACTTAATTTTAATTTTTGCATTAAGTGAATTTAGATTATAGTTTTCCTTAGTGTGAAACTGGTTGTACTTGATTTTTCATACATATGAATTTATATTAATCTTAGCACTTTTTCCTAAGCACTCCTTAAGCAGCTGCTTTGTCCACCTAGGCTTAATCCTTTGAAAGGGTGTTTTGAAAGCAGTTGCTTTCAAATCTTATGCAAAAAAGAAAAAAATGGATTAGTAAGTGTTTAAAATGCTTGTTAATAATATGTTTAATGTACATTGCATCTATATCCACTTTAAATCCATTTTGAGTCCCTAATCATCTAACTTGCATAAGTTATCCATCAATTGTCGGTGTCGTATCGTACATTGGTGTACCGGTGTACTAGTTTACATTGCATAGGTTTTGAATACCGTATCGTACCAGTGTACCGACCAGCTGTCGGTACAGTACGTACTGAATTATACCGAGCATACCGACACATGGTATACTAAGGTGTACCGATGTATCGCCCGTACTGGTCCTACCGCCCATACCGAGCGGTATGGTACGGTATTACAAACCATAATCTGAACTTTATCCAATCTTTTTTACCCATATCTTTTTCATTGCAGATAAAAAAGTGAATACAGGTATAGTTTAACTGATATCCTATTTGTATAGTGCCATGTTAAAAAAGTGAATGCAGGTACAGTTTAACTAATATCATATTCGATTAGTGCCATGTATAGTGCTTGCTTTGTTTCTAAAGGTAACCCGAAGTCCAGTGTGACACTAAAAGAAACAACTTGTCCTAAAGTTTCTTTACATAGTTTGATGGTGGGATAATAGAAATTATAGAGTGATGATTCTGTAGCAAGGATCTCTCTGTGAGAGCAGTGATACATTGGATCCTAAAACCAGTGTATTGTCCAGTAGTGTTGGTAGGGTTTGAATAGTAAGGTAGGGGTTTATTTAGATTCTAACAAGAAGGTGAATGATGATCTGAATAATTTCTGAAAATGAAATGCATAGCTAGTAATTGACATGGATATTAGGTATGATACAGGTGAAATCAGCAAACTTCGACACTTGGATCCTACATTCGTCCCAACATACCAGTTTTCACCAACATCAATCAGAGATTCAGAATCATTTGAAGTCAGCTGGAATCAGACTAAACTCAGGTGGACTTGATTGGTTTTGATTGATTCTAGTGGATCCTGTGTTGGCAAAGAAGAACAAGCAGCAGTCAAAGACTGGGAGGATGTCAGAGGATGATGAATGGTAAATCAGCTACTGCCACAGTGCTGATATTGCTGGGAGAGAGGGAAGGATTCAAGTCATGTTAATCATGGAATTGAAGTATGCTGAAAACCAGAACCTCTCTGATTATACATTTGAACAAAATTTTGTCATATGATGAGTGTTAGGTTTCAAGTATATTGAAAATAGTCAAAATACTTCTAAAATATATGGCTTCAAATTAGAAGTATTAATGTTATATAAATAAACAGGGATGACACAAGTTTGTTGAATTTATTTTAACACTAAAATAGTTGTGAAAATTTTAAATTATTTTGTAATGTATCAAATACTTTAAAATTCAAAATATTAATTTGATTTTTTTTGTTGAAGTACTGCAAAGATAATTCTGGTGACTTTCTTCTTTTTTGCAAACAAAGATGATTATTGTGAAGTACTGCAAAGATTGAAGATAGAAAAATAGAAAACACCCAAGCTCGACCAAATACACTCCAAAAAATCATTTCTAGAACTCAAGTTGGATGCTTTTAAACAGCCATCCCCCACCTGGAATTGGGATTCATAGGAGGGCTTGGTGATGAATTTTCTCAGTGCAAGCTTGTTCTTGTTGCTACAGGCAGATGGCAAATTCCAGTGAAATTCATCACCCCAATAGCAAATCATGAAAGTGACTATAATCTTTTCTTGATGACTGTTCATTAATTGGATAATAAAGCATACATTAATGTTTGTCTTTCTGCATGTTTTCTTATTGTCTGACTGTCAGATATTTGCAGTTACTTTTTAGGAATTTGTAATGATGAGCTACATTAGATGGAACTAAATAGATCTGGTTATTCAAACTGGATCCTTTTTATGTCACAATATCGATTCAAAAATTAGTTGTGGGTACATTTATGGCTAAATTGGCTAACAATTTGGAAAAAACTCTTTATTATGATTTGAAATTGGTTTTACAATTGTTTTTACTTTTCATTTTGTTATGATGACAATTAGGTCGGCACTAAGGCAAGTTAGCTGCCCAGATCTTAAATTTGACTATGTTCTACCCTGAAACTGTCTTTGCACTGTGCAAGATCGATGCATCCCAGAGGTTTAGTAAATCCCTGCTCAGACTTCTCTGCCTTGCATTGGGGTTTTCATAAATTATGAACTGAAACTTCAAATATAAATAGTCTCTGACAGAATTCTGCTTTTTTTTTTAGTTTCCCACAAATTATTCTAAACTAAATCTTAACCCAATTTGTAAAATTACTTATTTTATGGTTCTTAACTTCTTATTCCTTCTAGAGTCTACTGTGCTTGAGAGTCATTAAGTTGTGGTCAATGAACACAGATGGTTCAACATGACTTAGGTTCTTATTACTTTTAATCAAAGTGTGGGCTGACTTAGGTTCAGCATGATTTTAAATTTTATTTGATGAACTTTTCATGATGTATCAATATCCAATCAATAATTAGCACATCAAACATATTTTGGTTCATATGATAATGTGGAACTATTGGTAGCAATTGATGCCCAGAATTTGCACTTATTTTATACAGGGGTATCGCTACTGGCTCATGCTATTAGTTTCTCATTTAATGAAGATAATTTTTTGGACTAATATTTTACCGAGCCAGTAAAAGATTTTTTCTAGTGAAATAAAATTTTCCTTGATCTGGTATTTTTATTTATCAAAAGGAATTGTTTTACTTCGTATTTGAATTACTTTTAAATTCTTGTAAGCTTCCTGCTGAAATTGATTGTCACTTATGGATGAGTTTAACCAAAATATGAGAATGGAAATTTATAAAATGGATAAAACATTGAGAAAATTTGTGACTGGCACTGTTAATAAGAGAGCTACTTAAGTCATGTTGCATTTATAAAATTGTCACATGCTTGCCCTGTTGATACAGAGAGCTAACTGAGTCATGGGACATTTGTATCAAAGTTTAAAGTGTCAACCACCTCATGGAAGATGGCAAAAAATTTCTTATATGTTCTGTTTTTCTTATAAGATTATGACAACTCAATCTAGCATGCTAATTGCTAAGAGCCTATTGGTTTGATGCTACTGATAGTTTGGTTACTTTTCTGTTACTTTAGCTAAGTAATGTGGGGAATCACTGTGTTAACAGTACGGCCATCTCAAATGTACATTAGCTCGATGTGATTTTGTGTAGTTTTGACCTGTTTGCTTAGCCTTTACTTTCTTCCAAGAATAGGTCTTGTTCCTTGTTGACGAGCACTGTGCCATAATTTACTGTGATTTTTGATGGTTTCTGTTTATCTACCAACCTTACAGGTTGTAAAATCATCTTCATCAGGCTCATAACAGAGGCTGATGTTCAAACTGCTGTCCAGGTTCTCGAGGAATTTGGTAGTGTTTGAGAAAATTGATCAAGGTATTGGCATTAAGCTGTCAGATTACTGGTTGATTTGAAGCATCATATCGAGGAACTAATCATACTTTTGTGTTCTTATGTTTTTTTTCTTATGTGCATCTAAAATATTAATTTGACCTTGGTCTATCCTTTTTTTCCCCTTTACTGTTTCAACCTTATTCACCGTTGTTCTTATCCCTAGCTGCTTTTGATTTGTTTGAACTACTACAGGAACGGAATGCCAGATCTAAATTAGAGTTTCTTGGGGACCTCGGTCATGTTTGTAGGTCAACTCCAAGATCTCCTTGCGAAGCCTGTCTGGCTAACAAGCAAAACCAAGCTTTGCATGTACCAAAGAACAACTCGACAGCACTCCAATTTGTCTTTTCTCGAAGCTGCCGGTGTTGCCAGATGGATTTGGAGTTTTATATTGCAGGCAGAACATGTGAAAACCTTGGTGGACTTCCAGATGGATTTGATGGGGTTCCTGTCTTTTGGTCGAATCCACTGTAATTGTTCAGATCACCATTTCAGACCCCTGAGGCCCGTTCTCAAGCAGCCTTGCTTGGTGGATGCTGCACCTGGGGATCTGTGACTCTCTTGGGGCTTTGCTCTTCTTTCATTGTGTCAGGGACAGGCATGTATAGTAACATCAAATCTCAGTTCAGTTTCAGTGGTGGGAATCACTGCTGCTGTTTGGTGACTCGAGCACAGCTTCTTGACAGAGCAACAGAGGTAGATCATCAGTACGTTTACACCCGGAGGAACGCAGTCGGAGTTAATACCTTCTCGGATTGGTATGCCCAAGCGAATGCTTGCTGAAGCTGGTTAAGGTCACTGGCAACTTTTTTATGTTGTGTTCTTTTCCTCCGAGCCTTTACTTCCTCGCAATAAATTTACCAAGGTTGTGCTCCAGCTGCCTCAATGCACTTGATGAAGCTGGTTGAGGCCACTTGCAACATATTTTATGTTGTGTTCTTTTCCCCCGAGCCTTTACTTCCTTGCAATAAATTTAACATTGCAGAGTTGTGCTCCAGCTGCCTCAATGCCGTCGTGATTTGCTGAACTGGAGCCGTTGTTCGATCAATATGGTAATGTTTACTTTTACATTTTGTTTGGAATCTAATTGGCGGCACTAGATTTATGTCCTTGGATATACTTTGACATCAATTTTTTTTTTTTTTTTGTGTTCAAGACAGGTCCTCAGTTACCATCTCTAATGTCATTCTGAATGCTGATAAAGCTTTGCCAGAGACAGGGGAGGTACTTCTGCATCTGTCAGCAGTGGTCCACTTCAATTTGATAGCTCTTGGCTTCATCGACATGGATCAATCGAACTTTCATCGACACTGTATGGCGTAATTTTTCACAATATAATAACCAAGCAAAGTATCTGCAGTTGCTGATACCGAAGGGTATGGAGCATAATAATTTTGTCAAATATACTCTTACATATTTGTGTGTTTTTACATTTATCCTTCTAAGATTTAGTTTTTAATAAAAATATAAAAGAGTATCGGATGAATGAATTCTCAAGAAAAATCTTTCATTTTAGGTTTTTTCTCGGTTGGTAACCCTTTTTAGTTTTCCTCATTAACGTTCCATCTTCTTTTGTGTCCCCAAAATGTCTCTGAAAGAACAAACTTAAAGACTATCATCCTTTGTATTAGATTGGTGGATGGTTATGAATAGTATTATCATAATCAGAAAGATAATTCTTTTTCATGTTGTTCTTATCTTAATATGAATTTTTATTTTAACCTCGACTAAGATTGATTAATTTTATTTTGTATAGATTTATTGTATCTTTGTTTAAGTAGTAGAAAATGCTATAATGTTATTTAAAAATGTATTAGTTGATCAGAAGCATTTTGGGATGAAAAAAAGAAGCGAAAGCACAGAAAATTAAAATGGAGGCATCCATTAGGAAAAGAAGCTCAAAATGAGAATTTTTGTACTTATCAAAGAGTATTTTAGGTAAATCAAAATGTGATTTTTTTTAGTATTTAACTCAAGATTTAAATATTTAAAAACATAGACAGTACTTCTAACCTTGAAAGAATCAGTCCAAAAAAATGTACACCACATCATAATGGCATTCGAGGTTGAGACGAAAGCGCGAGAGGGAGAGGGTAGACATTCCAGAAAGGTTGGTGGGTACAAACTCCTGTGTGATGTGATCTGACACAAACCAAGCCAACTTGATGTCCCACAGGTAGACAACCCCTTCAATGCCCCCAAGACGCCAACCTACCTCATCGTTTGCGTGTGCCAAGTGCTGGCCATGGAGCGGAAGGACAGCAGGTGGAGAGTACCGTGGCTTTGCACTGCATGCCAGTAATGAACTCTCAACGCCTCTTCGTCGTAGGGATTCCTCTTGTTTTAGATTACGTTGGTTGTTATGAAGTACAGATGAGCAAGTTTTGTTTTGAGGGGAAGAAGACACAGGAGACTTATTACCGCGAGGTGTGCTACATGTAGGGTTGGCCATCTCGTCTATTGCTGCGCCTGTGGCTTAAGAAAGGCGCATCAACAAGGTTTCCAAACCATGATAGATTGTTCGGCACCTCTGTATGGCTTCACCCTCAGCTTCCCCGTGGCTTGGGAATCATATCATGAACAAGGGTTGATATCTCAGTAACTAACATAACATCGTCTGCATGTGTGATATACATATATCTCGTAATTTTGAGTTCACTTTTACCCTCTTCTGTAGCTTTTTGCCGATTGCTGCAGTTTTTCTGTCTCCTCGGGTTAAGTGAGAGCTTCTTCGCTTTCTCCATCTTCCTGCTCCCCTCTCTTTCTTCTGTCTCTCTGGTTCCTCTCTTTGATCTTTAATTTTCTCTAATAGCGGCTGATTGCATCGAAAGAGAAAACCCTTCTTTTTGTTCTATGTTAGTATCTCTTTCATCATGTTGGATTAATTGAAGCAGTCGGCTTTATAGTTTAATCCCCACGAAAAAATATGACATTTAGGAGGTTCTCGTTGTTTATTCTTCATGATTGGATTTGGGCAGCGTCTTTGCTTGATCTGGGAGGAACATTCGCGATTGGGCCTTGATTTGTTGATCTCTACTTTTCCTATTTTTTCTCAATCAGCCATCTTCTGGCTGCGGATCTTTTGTTGTTCTGTTCATTTAACCGAAGATGTAGCGCGAAAGACTCGTTCTTTTTCCCATTTATGTTGTCTTTTTACGCTCAGCTTTCTTGTTTTCTGCTTGTCATCCTATTGTTGTTCTGCGAAGCGAGCGATTGTTCCCGAAAAAATAGTGCTTTGGTCACTACGTGTTTGTTTTCTTGGATGACGAGAAGGTTATCTTTTCTTCACGGATGTCGGTAGTCTTTAAGTTTGGGGTTTGTTCTTCAATGAGTCCATCCATTTTCCGTTTTGATCTTGGGAAAGACCAGTCTCTTCATTCCATTCTGGGCAAAATCGTCTCGATTGGCCTGCGCTCATCTTCGTCCTTTTTGGTGCTCAATTGAACCTGTTGTTGGTTTTCTTGCTGGATCTATGTATCTGGTTTCTTCATCCGCCAACTTTGCGGGTTTAGTTCGCTGGTTCTCGACATTACTTGCAACATTTGATTCAATCCCATGAGCATCTTATACCTGTCGTGTTGATGTTCTAGTTCCTGCTTTTGTTTGCCAAATTTTGATCATTTCTTCGTGTGATCTAGTTGTTTGTACAGGGATGTAGGGTGACCATCCTCTGCTGCGTCGACAGACATGGCCGAGGGCGAGGACGGCGAAGAGAGGGCATGGGAGGAGCTCATCCCTGATGCCCTGGGCCTCATCTTCCGCAATCTCTCTCTTCAGGAAATCCTCACCGTCATTCCCAGGGTATGCAAATCTTGGGGGCAAGCGGTGTCGGGGCCCTACTGCTGGCAGGAGATCGACATCGAGGAATGGAGCCAGCGGTGCAAGCCGGAGCAACTGGACCAAATGCTTCACATGCTGATTGCTCGAAGCTCTGGCTCCGTCCGCAGGCTCAGCGTCTCCGGCCTCCACACTGAATCCATGTTCTCCTTCATCGCAGACCAGTACGCGGATCTCCCCTGTGCTGCTTCTTCTTTATATGCCTTCAGAATTTTGAGCCTTGGACGAACATATGAAGATCTTGCATGTTTAACGAGTCCTAATTATGGTCATATAGTTTGCAGTGACTAACATTTCTGTGATTAACATTGTGGGGATCTGAATTCTAATCTGCAGTGTCTACATGGCTGGTGCTAATTACATCTAGCTATTGCATCTCGATCACTTGGTGAAAGAGTAGTGAGTAGCACATCTATCATTGTCACTGCCAATTTTCTGCACTGTTGGTAGTTAGATCCACATGAATAAGATGACTGAAGTTGTGAAATCAAATTTGTGGTTCAATAGCAGTAACAGGAAGAGTATCTGCTGGTGTTGCAGGCCAGACACTCATTCTTATGTCCACATGAAGTGTGGTTGTCATTTTGAAGTGGCCTTGTTGTTTCAAAATGTCACTTCGCTCCGTATGGTGCTTTTAGATTTCTGTTATTGATTACTTTGACATAACCTTCATGTTGTTATATGGCAGATGATTTACTCTTTATGAATTAGATGAGAACCAATAGTCAAAATAAAGGTATAAGGTCAGATCTTTAGACTCCCCAAGGAAATAACTATAGTTTTCTAGTCTGTGTGATTCTAAATTGGTATTTTTCTTATGGGTCTTACAAGCGCTGGTTCGCTTCCAATTTGGATCTTAATGATGAAAGAAACAAAATGGGTAAAATGTAATGGAATAGTTCAAGGTATCTCGAGATAGGCACTTCAGAATCATTATGGTTTGATGTCTGTTATGAACCTTATTGATTTCCTTCTATTTGCTTTTGAATTTCCATAGTGCTGGATCTCTTCAGAGGTTGGAGCTTCCAAGAAGTGAAATAAGTGACTCAATTGTAGAAATCATTGCTCCAAGACTATCAAATATAACTTTCTTGGATGTCAGCTACTGCAGAAAGATAGGTGCCCGTGCCATTGAAGCATTTGGAAAGCACTGCAAATCTCTCGTTTCCCTGCGGCGTAGGATGCATCCATTAGAGGTTGCGGACAAGGTCTGTCAAGACGATGAGGCATATGCCATTGCCAGATCGATGCCCAAGTTGCACCACTTGGAGATGGTATACCTGCTTTTGACAACACGAGGGGTACTCGAGATCCTCTCGCGGTGCAGGGATCTTGAGTACTTGGACCTAAGGGGCTGTTGGGAAGTGAAGCTAGATGATAAATACATGAAGGAGTGGCATTCTGGTTTGAAGGTATTAGGGCCAGACATTATAGACTGCTACGAGCAGAATTGCTGGGACGAGTGCTCAGACTACTCGGATTCTTCAGTATACCCTTGGGAGTTCATGGAAGACGGGGAAGATGTCTACGAGTGGGTAAGTGACAATGATAGCATTTGGGAGGATGAGCAAGGATTGGAGGGTTTGGAAGTAAGGTTCTATGGAGGTGGCTTTACTGATGCAGTCACTGGGTTCGATTGGCCTCCCTCTCCATGAGCATAATTGGTCGTTTCAAAGAAGCTGGCAATGTTGCTATTGGAACAATCGCCACGTTTGGGCTTTCTCCAAAATGACTGAAGTCTGCGACATAATGATCAAAGAAAATCCATCAGATCCTTGTTTTGAATGTCAAAAGATATGCATGTCCAGGCAAACATGAGTTGTCTATATGACCATGTCAGTCTCTTCTTCTTACTCATAAGGAGCTATATAGTATGAAAGTAGCTGTGCCGTTGAATGAAAATATTCATAAAGATGATTCTAGCTTATCTGATGGACTAAGTCACCTGCATCAAGCTGTGACAACAATTTGGATTTTTTTTTTCTTTTTCCTGAAAGCCACATTACCTGTCTTGAACAAAATATCTGTTCATCCTTACCATCTGTTTATTCTGGGTGTAGAGCAGTTAGATATTGAGGTCTGTTGGTTGAATAGCTCTTTTTTGTGGTTCAGATCTACACAAAAGTTGCAGTCAAATTTGGTATCTTTTAGCCACTGCATGAGACACTTGATTGGAAGAATCTTTGACTGTCTCTTAGCATCCTTGCTTTCCTCTTGTATGAATCACTTCTGAATCTAGCTTTGAACCCAACTTTGTTTTGCGACTAGGTTATTGCATCCATAATAGCATCTGAAATGGTAGGAGAAAGGATTATGATAAGACATATTGGTGACAACATGAGGAGGAAGATCTAAAATGACTCATTAGAACTTGATTTAACTATGGTAGAAAAAGAAAATTCATCACAAATAGTTAGGACTTACTGTAACAACACATGCTGAACTGCAATCTTGAAAAAGACAAAAGCTGGCTAGTGCTAGTGCTAAGATTTTTCTTTCTGTGCTCCACAAGCATGATCCTCTAAAGATAGGCATGTTGTTGGGGGGCAAGTGGTCATAGTTTCTTTCAAGAACAGTGAAAGCGTTGATAGCTTCCTGATCCATATGAACAGCTCGATATACATCTAAGGAAGAAAACAATGTTGCGTTGACCAAGTCTTGGTTTTAGGGCTTTAGCAATTGCTCCCTCACCTGGCCTTCTTTCTTTTTCCTCACAATCCAAACCATACTACAACAGCGGTTATATGTCTCTTCCTTCCATTTTTTTTTTCATTAGAAAAATGTCTTTTAATGTGTTTATATTTTTCCATTACACTGAAATCATGGAGTTGTTTTATATACAATAATATATATATATATATATATATATATATATATATATATATTCACAGGACTGGCATCTCCTCCTGTCGCCTCACGTCAAGATGAAAGGGGACAAAAGAAATGGGGCCCAGCGCGGCGTGGAAGAATCTTCATGGGGCCCTTTTTCTTATGCAAGATGAAGAAGCCCTCGACATTGACGAGTACTGCTTGCTATCCAAATGGTTCGTTTCAATATTGTGTGAATCGAAAAAAACCTCGTTCAAATTGAACCGAACCATTTCCCTCTTTTCTCTGCTGTGGTTAGATCAATTCGACGTGAGCTCTCGGCTTTCCTCTTTCCTCCCTCTTGTTTCGTTTGGCCACCGTCGGCCGGCGTAATCACTTCCCTCTCTGTTTTCTCTTCTTTTCGGTTGACACACGCAGCATCACCTTCTCTCTACGAAGATCTTCCCCGGTGGACCTATCCCGAAACCCTAACCCCTGTCGAACAGGAGTTTTCTCTTCCGTCTTCCCCTTCTCTCTTCCAAGTCTTTAACATGCCTTTGCGACCATTTTATATAGGGTAATTTTTTTTATTTTCATACTTGAGTAGATAGAATGGATAACCATTCTATCTACTCAAGAAAATAAGATCTTTTGATATTTATGGTAATTAACAATAGTCTTACTCATCAAAGGTAATTTGTTTGCAATTCATTATTAGGTTTTCTTTCACAAATCATGAAGGTTATAAACTTGTTTACTATTAATATACTCAAATATTTTTTTTTTATTTTTCTTGTTTAACTTCTCAAACATTACCAAAAACTTGTTTTGACGATCTTCACGAGTATCCGTCCACGCCATTAGGCACTTAGGTATAAAAGTCGAGCCCCAAGCCAAACAGGGATAAGTGGACAAGAGCTCTTTACTCTCTTATTTATATTGTTTATCTCTTTCTCTCTATCTCGTCGACTCAAGCATCGAATGAGTCGAGCTGGGACGCTCCCGACACAGACCTGTTGTGCAGGATTCTCAACACCATCCGAAGACTTAGCTAGGAGATAATCCAGCAATAAGGACGACTCAGCTCTCCAATCTGACTTCATCATACGAGAGTTAAATCATTTCAAATGATTCATCTTCTTTGACAGGCTCTCCACATAAGATCGTTGCACCAATCGTCTCTCTTGATGAAATCATCACGAAAAACTTGTACTTTAGATAGTGGACCAATCGATTCTACTCACTTGTTAACACTATCTAATCCGAAGTCAAAGAAAAAAAGATCACTGATTCAATTCAATGGCATATAAGAACCCGATTCTGATTCTCGAAATATAGTAAAAAGGTATTGATTCGTTCATCATCGCAACCATGTTGTGGGTTTAGTTGGCAGTCGAGCTTGGTCCTCGCTATTGCTTTTCGTTGAAGCTTCTTCGCTACCGGTAAAATGACCCTTTCTTGTCTGTCAATTTATGCTAAAGTAGAATCTACAAACCCCCACTAAAACAATTTATTCTATTTTATTTTATCTATCTCTTTTCTGCACCCCATAAACGAAGCACAAAAGAAACCATCATGATTAGCAGCAGAATTTAGGTTTGAGTTTGGGCTTCTTAAATGATAACCTAAATAATCACTCAACATAAAGTATGCGTGTGTGTGTGTGTGTGCGGACTCCTTCGGATGCACTTTGAAACACGCTGTGATTTGATCGAGAATTCCTTTGAAGTTAAAGAAATCATTGCATCTGAGTATACCGTCCCCACTTGTCCTGTTTATCCCCCTCCCCAACAAGATGAGCTCACTATAGCATCAAATATGGTCAAGAAATGTGTGCTCTTTGTGGGCTTTGTCATCATTAATGGAACCACCTTATTTCCTTTTCAAGTTCATTTACATTTTTCTCATTAGGACAAGTGTTAAGGTAAAAGATGAGTCTTTTTTTGCGCTTTTGACAAGAAATATTAGATGCTGTTTTATTTAATTGTTATCCTTTAGCAATCTCTCTTCATATTTAACCTTTTAAATGTAAGCTTAAAATATATCGTACGGAGACTGTGTGTTATGTAGTTAATCTATATTAGTCATTAGAAATTAAAATCTTAATATCCCACATCCCCTTTTTACTATTGATATATCTTTTTTAAAAAACAAAATAGTATTTTATTATTTATAGTGTAAGTAATATCTATTTTACATTTTTTTCCTTTCTATAATCTCATGTTCCTTGTCGATGATTTTGTTATCTCACACTCTCTATCAATGCTAACATTTTTCCTACGTTCTTTAATGATACTGTTGTTGATGCTCCTCTCGTACTCCCTATAGACATTATCATCAATCGCTACTCCATGCTCCTTATTAACGCTCCTTCCCTCCTCCTCAACCCAATCTGAATTCTCTGTTGATACTCCCCCTTATGGATGCTCATTATCCCCTTGACATTGTCCTACGAGAAAGAAGAATAGAAAAAAAAAAAAAGAGAAGAAGAGAACGAGGAAAATATAGTATTTAAGTCAATTTACAAATGGGTGGTTTAGAAATATTAAAAATATAAATTATGATTATAAATGGTAAAGAGGAGATTGATTGTAAATAGTAATCTCCTAGAAATATATTTAAAAAAAATTAATATATTAGAAATCACTGCTCTGCTATTATTTGGAATCTTAGAGAGGATTAGAGGGGGAATATTAGAAACCATATCAGTAATCACTACTCTGCTATTATTTGGAATGATCCTTCCTCACTTCACAACCATCTGGCATCACATTAAAATGTGAGGGAGATCACAGAGAAACAACTGCTGTGGGTACTGAGTTAGAGGGAGACAGTGGATGCATTACCTTCTTTCACTTGAGTGTCCTCCAAGATGTAATGGAGCAGTAGTCCATGGCCATTCTTATCTGAAGGTGAAACAACACATGTGCCTCTCTATCCACTGCATCCTTTTTATCTCCTACGGTGGTGAAATTGACTGCCTCGCTTATCCTTAAAAGAAGATGGGAGATGGAATTGGCCCCAACCATTTTGTCTGGGAATCTGCATCCCAACTCTGTATCATCCTCATCAATAATATCATTCACAATATACCATCTCTCTCCCTCTCTCTCTCTCTCTCTCTCTCTCTCTCTCTCCTCTTGTTGCAAGGAAGAGAAGCATGGCAACATAAGATCATCGCCTCTATATCATCATCATCATCAGCGTCGTTTTGTCTTTTGCGGAGTAGATAGCATAGGTTCATTGATCACTCAGAAGTGGGGCCCCGAGGCTCACAAATAATGGGTGCGCAACTGAAGTGGGCCCCCTGATGCTCTGGGCCCACCTGATGGGTGGCAGCAAGAAGAGAGAGAGAGAGAGAGAGAAAAAGGCATCCAAGATTTTTATTTTTAGTCTTTAGTATTATTTTTGGGTGCACATCAATGAATGCCAGTCCTCCAAAGCAAGCCGTGCCCATTGGCCGTTTCCCTCTTGTTCTTCCATCAATATTAGACTCCCCCCACTGCATTTAACCCCCTCCCCCATTAACGTGACACTTCGATCTGCTGCACTCCACGAACCACATCCGCCCACACCGGTCCACCAGCCACTAAAAAAATCGTCCTAACCCACCGTGGAATTCCAGCGTCGGCTGCGACTCTTATGCTGAACCCGAGAGGGACGAGACCGGTCGTCCACCCTACCAAAAACCTCAGGCTCGCTGAGCCATCTGCAGCTCCACGCGCCCCCACGATCACCGCCATGCCTCGCCTCCTCACGCTGCTCCTTGTCTCTCTGTCCTCCTTCCTTGGTGCAGACGTCGTCACCCTTGCCGCCACCAACTTGAGCGTGGGGTACTACTCCAAGACGTGCCCGGACGCGGAGCTCGTCGTGCGGGGAGCGATCCAGGCCGCCATGGCCCGCGAGCCCAGGAGCGGCGCGTCCGTCATGAGGCTGCAGTTCCATGACTGCTTTGTGAACGTAGGGCGCCGCGTGATTATGTGCTGGGCTTTGCCTTTTCTGCTTCCTTAATCCTTACGGTTTTTTTGTCGCCGTCCCCAGGGCTGCGACGCGTCGGTGTTGCTCGACGCCACGCCCAACATGCCCGGCGAGAAGCAGGCGTTGTCCAACATCAACTCGCTCCGGTCTTTCGAGGTGATCGACGAGGCCAAGGCCGCGTTGGAGCACAAGTGCCCGGGGGTCGTCTCCTGCGCTGATATCATCGTCATGGCTGCCAGGGACGCTGTTGTCCTGGTAACAACTATCAGTACACCACCCATTTCATCAAGCTATAAAGAAGAGGAAGAAGAAGAATACTGGGATTAACAAATGTTTTTCATGTGATGTACCGATTAATTTATTCCGATCTGTTCCTTTCTGCCTCGTACCAGAGTGGAGGACCCGAGTGGGATGTGCGACTGGGCCGCGAGGACAGCTTGACAGCAAGCCAAGAGGACTCCAACGATATCATGCCCAGTCCCAGAGCCAACGCAACTTCGCTCATCAGTCTCTTCAGCCAATTCAATCTCACTCCCGTCGACTTGGTTGCGCTCTCCGGCTCGCACTCCATCGGGAGAGGCCGCTGCTTCTCCATAGTCTTCAGACTCTACAATCAGTCCGGCACAGGCAGGCCTGACCCCAACATGGACCCAGAATACCGAGAGAAGCTGGATGAGCTGTGCCCGATAGGTGGCGACGGCAACGTGACCGGCGGCCTCGACGCCACGCCTACGGTGTTCGATAACCAGTACTTCCAAGACCTGGTGGAACTGAGGGGCTTCCTCAACTCGGATCAAACACTCTATTCTGGGTGCGAGCGGACCAAGCAAGTGGTCGAAAAGTTCAGCAAGGATCAAGGTGCCTTCTTTCGTGCCTTCGTCGACGGGATGATCAGAATGGGGGAGCTGCAGTCAGAACGAAGGGGCGAGATTCGGCGTAATTGTCGAGTGGTCAATGCTGCCTTGTCAGAATTCTGATTGGAGAAGACAGATTTTTGGACTCTGTGCTGCTTAGTATCTATCTTTGTAATTATCATATGGAAATCCTTGTTCATAAAAAGAGTAAAGTTCGTCGGGAGGGCTTTCGATCTTTTCTTCTTGTTTGTTCCTCCTCCTTCCACCTTTAAAGATCTTTACCAACCTGAAAATTTCCGGATGCGAACGAAGCCATTTACTGATCTACCATATTCGAAGAAATCCTGTTGGTGGCAGCACAAGTATCGAGCAGATCACAGAAGTTCATCAGCTGCTCGCGATGCCGATGGCCACATCGAAGGGAACCACTGGTGGAATCTATCCATGCCAAAACAGAGAGAGGCACGACAAGTGTGATGCGCACAGCAACATCAAGTTGCCATCTGAGAGAAATGACAAATTTCTCTGTATCGATATCTACTGCCATTGATGATGGATCGGGAAATGGGATGGTCAGAACCGCTACAATCCAAGAATTCATGGACTCTCATGCACACATTTACTGACATCACCTGTTCTAAATATACGACCTCATGCTGTAAATTGATATCTAATTTCTGGAAGCTTAAGACAAATCTAATCTGCATGCTGTGTAGCTTCTCTTTCTTTAAGAGCAGCCTAGACAAGCATAAGTTTAGGAGAATTTTATGAGGTTTCTCTTAGGGTCTAACTTCCATCTCACAGAACCACAATTCTTGATGTTTTTTCTTTCTTTCTTTCTTTCTTTCAATCAATATAATTAATTTCCATAGAAATTGAACAGTTCTACAGAATGGTCCACTCTGTGGCATGTGAAGGAATTCAAGACGAATAATTAAGACCTATTAGTCTAAATATCTAGAATTGTGCACCTAAATATAAGTTCTTGTGCTCTGTCATCTATTCTCCTCCAGATTTGCAATAATATGAGTTTATCATCCATTTGAACAATGGCTAATTATATATTATCCCTTTAATTAGTTATCTTTATTATTTTAATCGATATAATTTAAAAAAATTATATTGAGATTCTTATACTTATGAAATTAAAATATTTAATAATATTTATCTTATATCATCGACTCTGTTAATACAAATATCAGAAGGTTTACCGCTAAGTACTTGTTGACTTTGTCTGATTTATCACTGAACACTATTCTTATCAGCAGAATAAATAAAATTAATATTTTATTTTCATAAATATAAAAATCTTAATATAATTTATTTTTAAAAGTATAGATATCGAAATACTAAAAGTACCTAATTATAGGGGATTGTATGAAATTAGCAATGTCTCAATTAACTTAATTGATAAAAATATTAACAGTTTATCGTAAGATTTAAATTCAAAATTTACCTTTATTATTTATTTTAACCATTTGGAATTAGGGTTTACATGCAACCCAAAAATTTACTGGGTGTGTGGAGACGAAAAGAAGAAAGAATATGTTTGACTACTAGAAAAAGGAAGTGAAGGATATGTTTGGATCATCTACAGTGATCCATGAATGAAGAATGAGCCTATAAGTGGTTCGAATGGTTAAAATATTCTCATCTGATTTCATACGCATCAAAACCACCCCACTGTCTCACTCAGGATAAGAACGAAGCGGAACGAGACTTGAAACCCTACGAGCTCCGAAGAAAGAACCACAAACTCAGCTAAGTTTTCAAGTCCATGCTCGTTTCTGATGACAGATCTACAGGTGATTGGTGTGTTCGGAGGAGGGATGGATAGTATGGGGAAATTGTCAATGCACCATGTTTGACCGAGGAAGTAGTCAACGAGCTGGACATGCATGGTTTCTTCTCAACATATGCACATCATATCACATTTGATTGTTATCGTTTCACAAGCCTAAACTTGCTACTTGGGAATCTTTGATCTTCTTATAAACACAAGATGTAATTTATGTACTTGGAATTGTTTTCTTTTATGTTCCCTTGGATAGGGCTAATTTCCACTTGTAAAATGTCAATAGCTTATTAATATTTTATGACACTTAAAATATAACTGTTATATATCCATAATCATGGTATGCAGTACCGAATAGTACCATCCGGTATGGACGGTACGTACCGATTCGACGATATATCGGTACGCGGATGTCGATTATGTAATGAGACAAGTAGATTACGTAAGTTCTTACTCCAATGTCATTGTTGCATAGATAGGAGTCTCAATTGTTTTGCACACAACATTGCATGTTCCACGCTAAAGATCATATTGGAAACGAGAAACGATAAATATCTATATTGTATTATTGAACGCAATGGTTTCGATCTAGAGATTAATATATTAATACTAATAAAATAAATTGATTGGGAGTGAGGTTATATTGTTATGTTGGAAGCAATTTGAATTTATATTTTTCTACTCAGAAACTTGACGCATAGAACTCAGTTAAGTCATATGTCAAAGTACCAATTAGCCATGCCACGATAGCATCCCAAGATGACAAAGTACTCATTAGAAATGCCATATTAGCATCATGTTCAAAAGAAATATTTTTTTATATTAAATCACTTAATATTTTGTAATTGATGATGAAAACAACTACAGAAATAACAATGTATAAAGCAACATTTATGTTTTCACCCTATACTTATTTTTACAAATGATAAAGGATGAAAACAAAATTGATTGGAAGATCTTGCTATCAATAACTAAAGCCTCAATCAACTAGACTAATTAACATCTTCAAAAAATGAGTCACCATCAATCAATCTTGGGTAAATGAGTTTATTAGATGATTACCAAACCAATATTTTATGTGTAAATTTATCACCACTTAATCTAGTCTTTTACACTATCACTAAACTAATATTTTATATATAACTTTATTAGATAAGTTGGTGTAGTATACCACTATCAATGTAAATAGGGTTTTCAACTCTTAATTTTTGATTATTCTGATAAATCATTAACTTTTATTGAATAAGATTTATTTAATAATTTTAAGTATAAAATTTATTTAATAATTTTCATCGTCAAACCAATATTTTAAGTATAAAATTTATTTAATAATTTTTTTAAACTTATAATCTTTAATATATATGTCTAGTACACTACCATTAAACGAATATTTTGAGTGTTAAAATGTATTGAATAAGATTTTGAATCATTAACCTTTACTAAATAGTCTGATAAATTAGTCCTAAAATAATATTTTAGGTCTAAAAATATTTTGAATGTGCTTTCAAATCCTCAACCCTAAGTAGGTCCGATACACCACCAAACTAGTAATAAGTAGGTTTGATACAATATTATAAGACTAATGTTTTAGATATAAAATTTATCAAATGAAGTCTCAAATCTTCAACCTTGATACATCACCACTAAACAAATATTTTAGATATAAAATTATTAAATAATATTTCAAACCGTCAATCGATAAGTCGGATTGGTACTCCATCATTTAATTAATATTTTATTATTAAAATTTATCGGATGAAGTTTTAAACCCTCAATCTTTATTTAAGTAGGTCTAGACACAAATATAAGATCGATTATAAAAATTCTGTTGGATGTTTGAACCCTCAACTCTTGGAAAGTAGATCAAATTGATTACCATCAAATTAATATTTTAATATAATATTTATCGAATAGACTTGTTAAAATTATCTAAGCACTCAAACTTCTTATATGTTTGTTTTCTTTTAATAAACTGAGGGAAGTCTTATTAGAGATACTTCTAGTTTTTATAAGAATAGATTAAAACAATATTGAGATATGAGATGCAAATATTCTATGTCATCGAATTGATAGATATTAAATATTAGATGTTTATTTTTTTGTCCTCGAACTAAATTTAAGTGAAATTTTCTCTTGATCAATTGATTTTTTAAAAATCCTTTAGACATGATAATACTTAAAAATGGTATTTAAATACTTAAATATATATCCTTCCATATTAATCTATATATTCATCAATGATCTTAGATCATTTAGGTTTGTTATGTTAGTTATAAAGGAACATTAATAATATTACGCGTCCTACTCTAAAATGTAAATCAATATATAATGATTGAAATACTCATGTTACTATAAAAGAGAGACAACATTAAAAAGTATCACAAAGATGAATGATCTTCTTGACCTTAGCCTAATGATCTCAAGAAGCTAAATCAACTTGGGAAGGACAAACTAATGTAAGCCCAAATTACCTTCACTCGCTTGAGTCGAAAATGGTCTAACCTCTTCAAGTCGACTATTTTCTTTAAGTCGATTATATCATCAAGATAGTCATTCTCTTAGGCTAGTTCATATTCTTCAAGACGATTCTATCCTTAAGTTAGTCATGCCCTCAAAACAACTACGTCCTTTAATATGATTATATTCTTGCATCATCAAAATGACTACGTTACTTAATAAGTTGGTCACATCTTCAGTTTTGACATATCTTTCAAGATAATTTTATCCTCAAGTTGACTATATCTTTAAAAGATATTTGTATCTTTAAAATGATCATCTTTAAGTTGGTCATGCCCTCATATAGGCATCCTTAAGATTACCACATCCTCAAGTTGATGGCCTTCACATAGGCCTAAGTTGGTTAGGCCTAGAACAACTCTCTTTGGGTAAAAGAAAAGCCCAATCAAAAATATCTAATCCATTCTTCTCAATCAAAAATACCCAACCTTCTCTCCTAAGATAAAAAAAATGCTTATCCACTCTCAAAATGCATGATACTAAGCGAAAGGGCCAACAATCTTAATTTTTTTTAATTAGAAAAAGTGTTCCTTTTATTGATAATGTATATCCCCACTCAAAAAAAACATATGAAGTATACAACATCATGTAAGACATCCTTCTTTAGCATGATACATCCATCTAGGAAAATAAAAAATTTAAAATATTTGACATACCAAATAAATCCTTCTTGTGTAGCATCTACGTACACATAAGCATCAAATTATTCGGCATGCCCAAAATATCCCTTTATGCATGATGTATCTAATAAAGATAAAAAGCTATCGATAAGACAAGAAATTTCTTTTACATTATGCATTCACCCTAGACATAAACATTAAGACATCTAATACATCATAACAAGACATACCATTTTATGGCACATGATACGTCCACTAAGAATATATACTTTAAAATGCTCAATGTACCATAACTAGGTAAGACATATCCTCATACATAATACATTCATATGGTATATAAGTATAAAAGTGTCTAATATAACCAAAGCCTCCTCTTACTTGTGATACACCTACTATGAACAAAATATATTCAAAATACCAATATAATCGACAAGACACAAAAATATCTAAAATACTAATATGTCTTAACTAGATGAAGGCATTCCGGTAAACTTAATGCATCTAGGTATGACAAAAGTATTGAAGGCACAATCTAATAATCTTTGAAGCAGAAAATTATTATCAAGGTCTCAAGATAGAAGTTGCACTTCAAAATTGATGAGTCATTATTCCAAAGCAAACAAAAAAGAAAATGATATTATTTTAGCTAGTTAGGACATATGGAGCTTACTTAGCTTGGATATGATAAAACGTCTATTAAGCATGTTAGTCGACTCCTAGATAAGATGAAATACTAGCTAGATTTTTTTGATTATGACATCTAAAAAATATTTTTTCTTTAAGCCACTTAATAATCTTTAAGTAATGATGATTATAAAATCAATACTATCTAAAGCAACATGTTGATGTATGTTTTGATTTTAAACTGATTAAATTTATCTTAAATATTCAAACTAATTTATCTATCGGAGAGATTTTGTTAGATATACCCTATATTACACTCCTATAGGAACTTATGGAAATGAGATATAAGATTTGGGTTATAGGATATAAACATTTTCACCCTCAGATTAATATAAGATACGGATATAAGAAATGAGAGTTTTTTGCCCTCAGATTGAAGTACACACAATATATTGATATTTTTCATCCTCTAATTGAATCAAGATATAGATTACAAAATATGAATATTTTCTGTCCTTGGATTAAAAGTGTGATATCTGATACATGATACAAATAATTTTTATCTCCAAAGTGAAATCCTTTCTTGATCAGCTAAAGTTTTTTATCTCTTCCAAATGTAACAATACTAAAAAAAAGGGTTCACATGAGATCAATTTTATCATGTCATGTTGATTACCAAAACTGATCATACAAAATTTCATAATATTTTAAAAATCTAAGTAAGTTTTGAAACAAATCTACAAAATATAATTAACCAAAATATTTTACTAAATGATATCATAGTCTCTTGATCTACATAAACAGTAATAAAAAATAAGAATAGTATCATCCATTATTTCATTTAAAACCGGTGATGTTACTATATCTTTATATTTGATGATTCAATTGATAAATCTGATAGACTAATCTCTTTATTGAGTAAATTTATAAAAAAAATTCATACGATACGACACACTTACTCGAATGTGCAAGAAAATGAATGTATAATGTCACATAAGAAAAACCTAAAATTGGATTAAAATTAAGGTAAAAGGTGAAATTAGGCTAAAGGCTAAATTTGTGTTGAGATTAAGCTAAAAATTAAACTTCAAAGTTTGAAAGTAGCTATTGGCAAGTGATGATATCACCCAATCTAAGCGGTGCTATTGGCAAGACGAGTAGTACCATCCATGCTAATAGTGGCATACCTTTCAGTTGCAGATGATTTGAACCGTGAACTTTTTAAGCTAAACAATAATAGTACCTTTGGAATGATTGTAGTATGATCTATAACATGAAATTTTTGATACTTAATTGTTTCCTTACCTTTTCTTGGTACTAAGGACTAAAAAATTGAGTACACAAGCAATATTGGGTATTCCATGTGTTGAAGTGTGAGAAACATCTACTTGTGTTCAATCCTTTGAGCTGTAAAGCTTCTTTCTTTGAGTTCTCAAATTCTTTCTTCTTCATCTACTTACATTTGAGGGAAGTTCACAGTCAAGAAGATGGAGAGTGTCTTGCATTGAGAAGTGATTCTCTAAGCATAAGATCACCTCCACAGACTCAGAAAGGACTAAAAGTATATATAATATTACCTTCATAGTTATGAAAAGGGAGGGAATAAGAGTTAAGATTACTAGCATATCACTGGTCTCAGTGGATAAGGAATCAAGAATGAATATATATATATATATATATATATATATATATATATATATATATATATATATATATATATATATATATATATATGACTTGTGTATCTCCCTTAATTGATTGCTTTCACTATATACAAAAGGTTTTCATTAATTGTCTATATCTTTCAATATTGTTAT
Source organism: Musa balbisiana (assembly GCA_004837865.1). Classification (NCBI taxonomy): domain Eukaryota; kingdom Viridiplantae; phylum Streptophyta; class Magnoliopsida; order Zingiberales; family Musaceae; genus Musa; species Musa balbisiana. Next base: position 36,553,836 of record CM017193.1, read on the forward strand.
TGAATGCAGTAATACAAAAATTATAATAAAAATTAACTAAGAAATATATTCCTAATTTGGGTTATCTATGAACATAGTGAAAGCAAGTATGACAAGAAAATCTAATTTAATATTTTTATTAGCTATATCCTAATCTAATAATAAGTTATGACTAAAATTTGACACTCAAATTTCATCTTGTATGATTCTATCTGAACCTAATATTTTATTTTATTTCTACGTATAAAGATGTTGTGCAGAGAATAGATGTATAAGATGAAAAGAAAATGACGATGTAGATGTGTATGATCCTCCATTTATAATATGCTCTCACTATATTATCTCCTTCTATGGTCCATAGGAGATAGATAGAATCTTTAAAAGAATTGTTTTCAATATTACTTGGCATTGACACAAAGGATATATATATATATTGTGGCTCGGGTTTGCGGGTTAACGGATCCGTCGGACATCTTCGCGTTTGGCCCCACCGTATGCAAAAGCCGCATGTTTGAATCCCGCGAATTCTTCGTGTCCCGGCATGGCTTACGGAAGTCACGACTCTGGTATTGGCGGACACTAGGAAAGGACGTCATCCTGACACTAGGAAACCACGCCACGTGTCCTCGTTAGAGTATCGTTCACCGGTGCTGGCTTCGCCACCGCCGTCTTCGACGGGCTCTCGAACCATGCTCGGGCCACTCACAAGGATCCTTTTATCCACGGGCCGTGGCGTCACCCTTTTGCGTACCTGCCATCTAATCGAATAAAAGCACGAAGCTTTTCTGTCACCCATGTGGATGACCACCTCCAATCACCTGGCAGGTATCCGAGTGGCTAGTTGACTTGTTGCCTCTTTAAGATAGGATCTGGTCGCACGTGAGTGCCGCGTGGTCTCGAGCAATCTCGGTTCTTCTCCTCCCTTATCCCTCCTGCGTCCTCTCCCCCCCACCCTATAAATATAAAGGACATTACGCTCATTCCATTATGATCCTCACAACTGCTTCTTGATTCGTGCGTTCTTCATCATCCACGCGCTGCCGTCTTCCCTGCCGGCATTTGGATCGAACCAGGCAGCGGCGCGGCCCCCTGAAAGAGGTATTATCCCTGTTTTGGTCTGACGTCGCGCGTTGGAAGGGCTGGAGATGTTTAGATCCTTGATTTTTGGAGTTTTGTTCTTGATTTCGTGGAATTTGATGGATTTTGAATGGATTGTGGAGCCAGACTTGACAATTTGGTTTCCAGGACGAGGTAAAGGTCGGGATGGCTTCTCTCGCTTCTTCTTCTGTCGTTGGACTCCGTCGCCCTCAGTAAGATCTGCTCCTCTCTCTCCTCTTTTTGCGCTCTCTGAACCGTTTATGTTTTTTGGTCTATTAATCCATCATCTTTCAAGTATTGTTTGAATTATCAATAAATTCCATGAAAGGGAGAAAGAAGAAAATTCTTCTCCAATATTTCTAGGTTGCCAATGAAAGAGGGCGATTCATGGACGACGAAGTTTAGAAGATGGAAAGCTTTTGCAATGATATAATTTTGACCAATCACTAATACCGTTGCCAGCAGCTTTCCGTTAATCTCTTTCAACAACATATCTACCACTATCAATTATACTGGGTTAGTCTTAACCCGATTCTTTGGAAAGAGATTAAAGCATATGGACAAAGTAGTAAGAATCTTTTAGTTCTGATTTGTGAAAGCAACTTAATGTTTGCTGCTCTTGCATGTGTAGTTTTTTTTTTGGCTTCTTGTAACTTTGCACTTTATATCCAGCTAGCGGACAATGCTAGGGGATTCTTGTGAAAGGTAAATACGATCTTTGGTTATAAAATAAAGTCATAGGTGATGTATGTATATCTCGAATTCATGATATTAAGCACAATCTATTGTGTCTGATCAAACATTTCTTTCAAGTTTTATAATATTAGAATATTATAAAACTTCATGATTCCTAAAGCATATTCTTAGACTTTCACTATCTTTTCACTTTGCACTATCTGTATTTAACTTAATTATCTGGTCCGAGAATTGATTTGGTATAAATAAATAAATAATTCATTATAAGACACATTAATGGTCTAGGCCAGCTCCTATGCATACCTCTCATTGTGTTGACTCCAGTTGCTGTGGGTACAAATATACAGGGAAGCACCTCTCTCTCTTGTCAAAAAAAGAAAAAAAATGTGTAGCAGAAATCACAAAACAACAAGATAATTGGTAGGTTGTATATGCAGTCCAAGTGCAAAAGCAGTTGCTTCACCTGGATTCTCTTTTTTGGAGTTCTTTATTGAAATTCTTATATGGAATAGAAAAATTGTAGGTCAATTTCATGAAGCAAAACAATGAGCTTACTTCAATTGTGGGACACTATTCTTTATTTTGTTTCTTGACTGTTAACAGGGTTCATTTCTTTTCAAGAGGATTCAGCTCTTTTAAAGAGCTTAAAGGGCTGTGTTATAAAGCATTTGTGGTAAATCAGAGGATTTCAAATTTTACATCAACTGGTTTCGGGAAAGCTGTATGTTTTTCTTTAAAAGCAGATGATAGATTTACAGCTGTACCAAGGTCAAGTGAAAGTGATATTCTACTAGGAGAAAGTGCTGTTGTGGAACAGGATAATGCAACTGTTAATTCCATGGTTCAAGAAGATGCAGTAGCCCTTGGAACAATGACAGCCGATATGGCTTCAGTTCCTGATGACTTTTCTATTGACAATGATGAGAACGATTTAGATTGTCCTACAGAAGGGTTCTCCTGTATCTCAGAGGCCATCAAGGACATCCGTCAAGGCAAGGTTTGTTTTGATTGATCATATTGATCTTTTTTCTCTTAATTCATTTGATTCCAGCTATTTCTTTCCCTTATGTTCCATGTTTTTGCAGTTTGTGATTGTTGTTGATGATGAAGACAGAGAAAATGAGGGAGATCTTATAATGGCTGCATCTTTGGTAACGCCAGAGGCCATGGCTTTTGTAGTCAAGCATGGGACTGGAATTGTATGTGTGAGCATGAAAGCAGAAGACCTTGAAAGGTTAGAGCTTCCTCTCATGGTATCAAATAAAGAAAATGAGGAGAAACTGTGCACAGCATTCACGGTCTCAGTGGTATGTTTCTTATCTTTGTTTTGATAGTTAATGGTTCTTCTCAGCAGTAAGGATGAAATAATGATAAGAAGGGACATCTTGCAAAAAAATATATCAATTAGTGTTTGCTACGAGGGCATCTTATAATATTATGATAACCCCCAGCTTTAGTCTCTTAATAACTAAATATAAGGGAGGCTTATTGACTGCCTCTGACATATATAATAATTTAAGGAGTCAGATACACCTCTCATATGAAAACTAAGGATCAAGTATATTGGTTTTAAAAGTTTGAAGTATTCCCTGCTCTTGATCTGTCTAGCTGGCAAGTTGCGGCATCATTTCTCTGTCTAGATCGCAGCATAAAACTTCTAGTATTGTCCTTCAGTTTTGTTTTCAAAATCTATGAAGTGCATCTGGTTTTCTATTCTTCCAATTGATTGTTTATCTTTTCTCCTTGAACCAGTGTTCTGTATAGCTAAAAGCCTGATTCAGGTTTCTGAAGTATCTGTCTGGTTGGTTAATAGGTTATATTCATACTTTAAACATTTAATTCCTGCTGTCAACTACTTTTTATTTGCTTATATTGGTTGGCTTTTGATATATAAGTTCCAGTTACGTATGATTTTTGTTTTGGTTCATTACAATTATAATGTTTGTAGAACTTGTTGTCTTCAGGATGCCAAACATGGTACAACCACTGGTGTGTCTGCTAGAGATAGAGCAAAGACAGTTATGATGCTTGCGTCACCTGATTCAAAGCCTGCAGACTTTAATCGTCCTGGCCATATTTTTCCATTGAAGTACAGGGAGGGTGGTGTTTTAAAAAGAGCTGGACATACGGAAGCATCAGTTGACCTGGCTATTCTGGCTGGATTACCCCCTGTTGGAGTTCTATGTGAGATTGTTGATGATGATGATGGTTCCATGGCTCGGTTACCAAAGCTACGTGAATTTGCCAAGGAGGAGAATTTAAAAATAATCTCAATTGCAGATTTGATCAGGTATGATACCTGCTTATCTCTTATATAAGATATCACTTACCATGGGAGTTGCACTTTATTGTGAATACACAAACAGCAAAGATAAATGTACTTAATTTTAGGTCAATGTTGGTAATAAACTGACATTTTAGGTCCATGCTATGAGGGCACAAACCTTACGAAACCATGCTGCGTATTATGTACCATCATAGACTAATGTGCATGTTAATATGCCCACTCTTTATATGCACCAATTCTTTTGTCTGTTGAGCAGTTCAAACTTGTATAGTCTATACATGTTTCAATTTGCTGCTGTTTTCTAAATTATGAAATTAGTTTTAAATTATAAATGCTTTCGATAAGTAAGTATAGAAAATAACTTTGAGCATTTATTTGTCAACCTTTCCGTTTATCATTTGCTTGTTCCAAATGGATTCTAGTAAATACTATGTACTTCTTGCTGTGCCTTACCATTTTTCTCTTCCTTGTAGCACACATGTTAGGCCTGTACATGGCCACTTTTGTTGCTTATTATGGTCTAACACTATATGGCATGCAATCAACATTTGGCAATATATGCAGCTCTATATCATTCGGTTCTTCACTTGCATTATGCACTGCAGTGTGCAGCATGTTGTGGTCAAATATTTAATCCCTTTTTCTATTAAATTGTACAATGGGCATGTTATGCATTAATGATATATTTTACTAGTTCGGTATACTTCAAATCTGTGACTGGCACTTAAATCTTAATTTCTTCCCATGCTCAATTACTTAACCGGATCTGTCTTGAGATATCCCTTGCACTTATCCATTTTGTTTTATATTCAATTTTTCATTACTTTCTTTTTGATAAATAGGATTCATAGGCAATATACATCATATTCATTACTTAGTATACTTACCCAATTTTACCTTGCGTGGTTCCAGCCATCTCTTCTTTATCATACTTATAATATTTTTGCTTATGTGTCATTTTAATGGACGAATGCAACTAAAACAAACTTCTTACTATGATTCTTTTGCATCAATAATTTTCTCATCCACCTTTAGGGATCCCTAATCTTGCTTCTTGTCCTTCGAAGTACATTGTGTTAAAAAAAATTGAATCTAGATATGTCTTGAAAAGGAACTATTTATTTGATGAGCAACTTTTTTCCTTTATTCCAAAGAAATAATGTATTGCTGAACAAATAAATACCAAATTATGGCATGTACTGTCAGAAAATGAGAACATAAATACAAATTACAAGTCTTAAGTCCTCAATGGATAAAAATTACAGGTAGTCATAATGTCCCATTATCTGGAATCAACTACATGGATTTTTTCCTGCAATTGAGCTTTGACAAGACAATATCTCTAGTTAAATTTCTTTCTATTATTTCCTCAGGTTTTCTTTGGTCTCTCCATCTCTCCTCACACTACTAATACAAATTAACTCCATTTGTCGTATTATAGCATCAATATATCTTTAAAATATTTGGTTTGATTGAATTTGTCTGTTCATAGCATCAACACGTGTATTTGTATGTTCCATATAAAATTATCATAGATGACAAGCTAAAATCAGTAAAATAATTTACTTTGTCATGTGTTTAGTATATTCTGAGCATCATTTTCAATCTGGTTTAGATATACAGACTTGTTGTTCACCTATTTGTTCTGACTCTAGTTGCTTCAATATTCTTTGTTGTTTGCCTTTTCCCATGGATTGAATTTTGTGGCAATTTTGAGTTCTGACCATTAGATAATATGACAGATATAGGAGGAAAACAGATAAGTTGGTTGAACGTGCTTCCATTGCACGGTTACCCTTAAAGTGGGGTTCTGTTCAGGCCTACTGCTATCGATCATTGCTTGACGGAATGGAGCATATTGCTATGGTTAAAGTAAGTGTCATTTTCAATATAATTTTAGTAACGCAATTTTGTTTTTGTTGCTATTCTTGCTACTTCTCGAAATATTAAAATGGAATATATTTGGAGCTGAACGCTTTAAATCTTTAGACCATACTGAATGATCATTTGCTCATCTTTTTGGTGCCTATGTTTCACTATTTGTCCAAACATGTTACGTTTTTCAAAATTTATTGTGTTATTTAAATACTTCAAATCCAATTTAAACAGGGAGATATTGGGGATGGCCAGGATATCCTGGTAAGAGTCCACTCTGAGTGCCTCACTGGCGACATATTTGGATCATCTAGATGTGACTGTGGCAGTCAACTTTCATTGGCTATGGAAATGATTGAAAAAGCTGGCAGAGGTGTGTTGGTTTACCTTCGTGGACATGAAGGAAGGGGCATTGGTCTTGGTCACAAGCTTCGTGCTTACAACCTACAGGATGACGGGCGCGACACAGTGGAAGCTAATGAGGAGCTCGGATTGCCTGTAGATTCACGAGAATATGGCATAGGCGCACAGGTAAAACATAGAATATATGCCAAGTTTCTAGCATGATACTTTTATTGATGGTAAAATGGATCATAAACAATCTGTAATAGTCAGGGCTCAGAAGCTTCATTACATGTCCTCTGAATTTTTAAACAAGTACGACATAAGTGCATACCCCATCCTTTTGAGATCTATGGAGTCCTTCTGAAATTCACATTGTTTACTTGTTTACTATAATGGTGTTTGTCATATTACCTCCTCGGTGTACTATCTAATATTTGGCAGTATGGTTGATGACCTTGTTTTCATTTTTGGTACACCTAAAAAGCAGCATTTTCTTCCTATTCTTTCTTACATTATGAATGCCTTTTCAATTTATACTTGTACTGCCATGTCTAGTGAATGTGTTCTGAAATATCTTATATATGGAAGGTTACTCTCTAATTCTACATGCCTTTCGTCATTCCTATCTTTTACCTGTGAACATTTAGACTAGTACCTGATGTTTTGCATCTATTTGTTCAGTGTTTTCTAAAAGAATTCCATTGTAGCAACATATGCATATTCTATATGGCTGATTTTGTCTGAGGCCTGGCTGTACTAATGGCAATCTGTCATCAAGCTCCACATTGACTTCTGCTGTGTAAGCTTCACTTATGGATTTGACCTTCAAGTTGTCTATCAAGAGGATGTGCTTTATACACCCATTTTATTGAAGATCCACTTAAACATCGACCTGCATGAGTATATCAAATGTCTTTTTTTTTTTCTTAACTCCTCTTCCCTTTGATGTAGTCATATTACCCTTTTAAAACCTTATCACCTATAATTACTAAAAAAATATGACATAATTGTGAGTGTTCGACTGAGTGTCTGAAAAAGTTGGATTTTGAAACACTTATCATCCATGGCTAACTTATTATTTTTGTGCAGATATTACGAGACCTAGGTGTTCGAACAATGAAACTGATGACTAACAATCCTGCCAAGTATGGTGGACTGAAAGGCTACGGATTGAGCATCGTTGGCAGGGTTCCCTTGCTAACTCCAATCACAAAGGAGAATATAAGATACTTGGAGACAAAAAGAACAAAAATGGGCCATATATATGGATCGGAATTCAACGGTAATCTTACTAGTTTCATCATAGGTAATGTAACCAATGAATCGGATCCGGCTTCTTAATATGCATTTGTTGCAAGAGAAGTTGAAATAATTATGCTTAACCAGCATAATTGTGGTGATTGTTTCCTGATATCACTGTCTTGTTATGTTTGGAGTTGCAGGTGTTGACTCGAGATAATTTGCAACCTTATTGAACTGAGTTGTTCTTAATAAATCCGTCATTGAGTCATGCAGTTGTTTGCAACCTAAGCTACTGTTTCGGTCATAGCGTGTTATTAATGTGAAATCCTTTCTTCTTCATTTTCAATGTATTCAAATGATTTGAATACGTGGCCATTTTTGTATTATAGTTTTCTCATCATATATCAAATGCACATTATTATATACAATGAAACTACTATGCTTAGACAGCAATAAGATCGTGATCATATTATTAAATGGCCATGCAATGTATAAAATCCATGCATAGTATATATAATAGTACATATAGCAAATTTTAGACGAATGGTATTCACTTTTCATAATTATAATTCAATATAATCTTGATTGATAATTCAACAATGGGTTCAAACCCGATTTTCTAATTTTCTTTTGTTTTTATTTTTTGAACTTTTGCTGACTTCAAAGAGGATCTTATTATGAAATGACAATAACACTGTACCCCTTTGCCTTTTTAATTTTTTTTTGCCCTTTTTCAATTTCCTCTTTTTTTTATTTGTCTCTTATTCTTCAGCTTTTTTTTTTAATTTCCATGTTTCAGTTGAAGACTAGCAAAATTAAAAGATAGACAAGGTGGGTATTTTGGTTTAGGTTTCTTGGTCAACTTAGGAGTTTTTATAATAATCAAAGTCAAAAGTCTTTAAGTTTATCTATCTATAAATAAAATCTCATGTCATGTGTTACATATTCTTTTAAAATATCACCTCACCCTAAGACCGAGTGCAAAGCCAAGAGAAATAAATGGTTCCAATACCTATTTTATAGAAAGAAATAAATGTTCCTAATGCCTATCTTATCCCTACTCAAGAGAGAAAAAGAGAGAAAACACAATGTTAGGCATCGGGTTCAAGAAATAAAATTATTATTATTTATTTCTCTTTCCATCTCTTCTCTCTTCGATCTCTCAAACTGTGATATTAATAAAATGACTGCATGATGGCACATTCTTGAATAAGAAAAGTTGAAGCTTCCTTCTCCAACTTGCAAATTAGGGGCATACTTTGCTTTTGGCATTCGCCCCCACAACTTGGACATATCATACATCAGCATGAAATGTTTATGAATACAAACCTAATATTATGTACAGTGACGATTGACGATGAATGCAGAGAGACATTTTTCTGCACCTAACAAATTGGGGCCACAGGGTTGCTTGTGGCATTCAATGCAACTTACACAAATCATTTACGGCATGAGAAGTCTATGGACACAAACGCAATGATATGTACAGAAATTGAGGATCGATGGTGATTGCATAATGGATCATTTCTGAATATTAATGCCTTTGGCAGCTAGCTACTGCTTTTGGCTGATGGGTTGGCCTTTGCCTTCCTGTTCTTGGATTTCCTTCTCTATTTCTTCTGCTTTCTCAATGAGGGGCTCAACAACTGCATCCACCTCTGCCTTTATATGATCAACCTGATACAGCAAAGGGCAAAAGGAAAAGGCATTACAGCAATTAACATCATTCATCTACACTCAAAAAGCTTTTTTTCTTCTCTCTCACAAACGACACAGATTTGTTTGCCGATTAGTCTATTGTAAGAACAAATTTTATTTCCAAGTTCTCGCTAGAAAAGAGAATGCATGAGTTTCCTGACTGAAAAATAACTAGATTGAAGTCAATGACCGAAAAATATAGAACCTTTAAGATTCCCCTGTGAATTCTGTGTGTCTTATCAATATTTCCAGGTAAATTGCATAGCAATGGTGTTTCTAAATCTTCGCAGATGTAGCACTTACCCAATCTAACAAAGACAAAAAGTAATATGTGATGTTCATCTGGGAAAGGAGAAGTTCATAGTAGGAAAAACCTTATGGATGAAGATTTCAGCTCGTTCCGCATCCCTGTCAACTTCTTCGCAAATCTGCTCGATCTGCAGGGCCTTCTCCTTGAGGCTTACACCGTCAGGGAGTTCATCAGCGATTTCGGAAGCTATCTTCTCTGTTGCCTTAGCAATCTTCTCCACAACTTCTGCACCACTTTCGGCAGCCTTCGCTACAGCATCTGAGAAACAAAAATCCGAAAATTTCAGAATCGTAATGGTCGTGAACCTAATTGGGGCACTTCGGTGATTGGAGCTCACCCTCTGTCCTCAAAATTCTCCTGCACAGGGGCACGGCAAACCCAATCACAGATCCCAACGCCCATCTAGTCCTTCAAGAATCACAAACGCGTCATGAGATGATTGCGGAGAAGGAAAGGCCATATAAGTCGAACTGTTGTTCCCTACCACACTGAGATTCTAGAGAAGGGGATTCCAGAACCAGAATCAGCAGCTGCATCAACACCAGAGCTTGTGTCTCTACAACAATCATATTGCAGTCATCTTCTCATGATCAATCAGATCGAAGCAAAAAACATATCTCAAATCGGACGAGGATGAAGACCACATACTTCCTGTCGACTAGAGTCCATTCTTCTCTGTCGGTGATGGACGACGACTCCATCGCCAGATCAAAGGAGAACTGACACCGATCGTCGGAGGATGCGGATTTCTCGATGAATTGATGATGGAGGAGGAGCTCCCCAGGGAGATTGTGGAACGGGATGCCTCGGTTTGGGGGGTAGTTGGTGAGGAAGGAACGCGTTGGACTTTTGGCCACATGCGTGCCAACTTTGGATGTGCTTTGCTGACTCATCTTTGGTAGGTTAGCATACGCAAGACTTTGTCGGCCAATATATAATATGGGCGAATTTTTCGAAAAAAAGATTACTAATATTTTTTTTATTTCTGATGTCGTTTTCTGATTTATAAATGATTTTTCAAAACTTTTCAAATAAATTCAAAAATAAAATTAAAGTTTTAAAATTCATTTAGAACGTACATCAACATAAATTCCAAATATTTATATTCTAAATAATATTCCAGCCAGTACATATATAGATATATATATATATATAATTCAATTATATAGTTTTGGGTAAAATATAATTAAATACTATTTCATTGCATACATATATAGCATTCAAACCAGCGTCAAATATTATAGTTAGATAACTTTAAAATTTATTAAAATACAAACTTGAAAAATAGTATTCAAAGTTTAGTAAATAACATTAAAGCTTTATAAATTTATTTAGAATGCACATCAACATAAATTTCAAATATTTATATTTTAAATAATATTTTAGTACATATATAGATATATATATATATATATATATATATATATATATATATATATATATATATATATATATATATATATATATATATATATATAATTCAATTATATAGTTTTGGGTAAAATATAATTAAATACTATTTCATTGCATACATATATAGCATTCAAACCAGCGTCAAATATTATAGTTAGATAACTTTAAAATTTATTAAAATACAAACTTGAAAAATAGTATTCAAAGTTTAGTAAATAACATTAAAGCTTTATAAATTTATTTAGAATGCACATCAACATAAATTTCAAATATTTATATTTTAAATAATATTTTAGTACATATATAGATATATATATATATATATATATATATATATATATATATATATATATATATATATATATATATATATATATATATATATATATATATATATATATATATATATATATATATATATATATATATATATATATATATATATATATATATATATATATATATATATCAATTATATAGTTTTTGGTATAATATAATTGATAAAACTCTGCAAGTCTCTTGTTTTCTTTTTGCCATATTATTGTGTAAATAATTTGTAGGTTATAACCTACACTATCTAATTTTTATAATGTTATATATTTTAATTTTAAAAATAAGATGATCATAAAATAAATTAATATTTTTTTAAAAAAATAATTTAACACTATTTATAATTCGTTTAAAGCTTAGCACATTATTTTGAGGTCCTAATGTCTTTATAACGGTCGCTACATTATAGCGTAGCTACATTATTCTCTAAGAGCAGAATAACTAATTCAATCGTGATTTTTATGCACTCAAATTTTGTCCATATGCTACGACAAGAATTTCTATAATAAGAAGGTTCTTTAGTATATTTTGGGTAAAAATAATAATAATAATAATTATTATTAACTCGAATGTGACATTTTTAAAAATAATAATATAATTGATCAAGATATCATTAAATTAAATCTAAATATGCTTAATTAGGTTGGATTAGTCTTCATAAGAGGCTCCGTGGATATATATTTTTTACTATATATATATATATTATGTATGATAATATAATTAATGTTAGAATTTGATAAATCAATATTTGATCATAAGTGCGATCTCTTTCGTAAGAAATTATCTATTTTACATAAACTCACACGTTTTTATAATTTGGAGGCTCGTGAATTAATATGAATGACCCAACGGGATTTATAAATTTTGGGTTTTCTCACTTTTCAATTAATATGGGACTAAATATCTCGTATCCGAATAATTCCTTATCGATATACATCAATAATAATCAAATATTAATTTATCAAAATTATATGAACCATTTCTCGTCCTATTATTATTATTATTGGAATCAAGTGTTACTTGTATTAAGCGTACGAGCCGTCCTGATTCCCATAGGTACCATCGAGCATTACTTTGATCGAATCTCCAAGAGTTCGACTTAGAATCTCAACAAGCTCGTGCTATCCAACCAACGGCTGTCGGGTTCTGTTGTGGCGCCCGCTGCGGGAAACCGTAGGTCAACGATGAATCCTGTATCGTGATCGTCGAGGCTTCGTTCCTCTTCTCCCTGGCCTTGTTATAATCACATCTACGTCATTGGCACGGAGACCCCAACAGTTGTTTTTCTCGGCGTGCTGCACTCTCGATGGCCACCAAGCGCCACCGCCGTCCCACCCACGGCGGCAGCAACGACAACCATGGACTGCACCTTAGTTTACTGCTCCCGCTGCTTATCCTCACGCCGTGGTGCGCCCACGCCCAACCCTCACCGCCCTCAGACGACATCAGCAACGACAACGACAACAATTACGGGAAGTTAAATCCGACGGTGACCGTCGTGGTCCTCACCAGCTTCAGCACCTTCTTCTTCCTGGTCGTCTTCATCATCTACATCCGCAGGCGCACCGCCGAAGACAACTTCGTCAGGTCCTTCCACCGCCGCGGCCCCGCCGCCCGGTCTCTGCGGCAGCAGCAGCGGCGGCGGGTGAGTCCCCAGCTGATCGAGACATTCCCGACGCTGACGCACGCTAAAGTGAAGGGACTCGAGGTGGGCAAGGGCGCGCTGGAGTGCGCGGTGTGTCTCAGCGAGTTCGACGACGACGACGAGCTGCGCCTCCTTCCCCGCTGCAGCCACTTGTTCCACACGGACTGCATCGATGTCTGGCTCGCTTCCCACGTCACCTGTCCCGTCTGCCGCGGCAACCTCGCTGAGCCAGCCACCGCCGACGGCGTCGAGCTGCCGCTTTTCTTCGCTGAGGCCGGTGGCACGCAGCCCGAAACCGCCACCGCGCCTGATCATGTCACGATCGTCGTGGATCGAACGGCGATGGCTGAAGAGGAGAAGGACGAAGTGGCGCTTATCAGGAGATCGAGGCGGGAGGCCAGGCCGCAATCCGGGAGCCGGCCAGCGAAGTTCTCGAGATCGTACTCGACCGGTCACTCGGTGTTCCGGTCGCTGGAAGATGTCGACCGGTACTCCCTAAGGGTGCCGGACAAAGAACTAACTGAAATCTTCGTGGATCGAACGGCGATGGCTGAAGAGGAGAAGGACGAAGTGGCGCTTATCAGGAGATCGAGGCGGGAGGCCAGGCCGCAATCCGGGAGCCGGCCAGCGAAGTTCTCGAGATCGTACTCGACCGGTCACTCGGTGTTCCGGTCGCTGGAATGATGTCGACGGTACCTCCCTAAGGGTTGCCGGACAAAGAACTAAACTGAAATCTTCGCCGCCAGGAAGCTCGACGGTCGGTGAGCTGCGTCTCATTCCGACCTCCGGGAAGGGAGCTCTCGGCGTGGGCCCGGTACCCGTCGTTCTTCTTCCGGACGCTCTCGGTGAAGGTCGGCCGTGTGCGTAGGAGAAGAGGGATGCCGGACAAAGAACTAACTGAAATCTTCGCCGCCAGGAAGCTCGACCGGTCGGTGAGCTGCGTCTCATTCCCGACCTCCGGGGAAGGGAGCTCTCGGCGTGGGCCCGGTACCCGTCGTTCTTCTTCCGGACGCTCTCGGTGAAGGTCCGGCCGTGTGCGCTAGGAGAAGAGGGGATGAAGAAAGCTCGATGAGCAAAGGGGGGGAGGGCGAGGGCTCAACGAGGAAAAGGTGCCGGACAAAGATCTTCTTCCGGACGCTCTCGTGAAGGTCCGGCCGTGTGCGCTAGAGAAGAGGGGATGAAGAAAGCTCGATGAGCAAAGGGGGGGAGGGCGAGGGCTCAACGAGGAAAAGGTGGCCCGGCGGCAGGCTGTGTTCCTCCACCCTATCCATTGAGCGAGAAGTCCCTCAATTGCGATGTGGAACTAAAGTCCTTGAACAAGGGGAGTTTGGATTTTTTTTCTCTTTAAGTTTCAACAATCCTATCAAAACACTCAAATATTCTTTAAATAAATAAATAACTTAAATAAATAATTAAATAAAATAAATATTATTTAAAAAAAATAAATATTACTGATGCATGTATTTTGCATACAATGAGATGACTTTTCAAAGACTTAATCTGTTTATTAAAATAAGTAAGTATTTATTTTTTTTTAACAAAATTCTATTGTAACTTTACAATCATAATGAATGGAAACAAAAAATGTACGGCTTAAGATAATATGAACAGTAGAAATTAGATTCTTAAGCCATATTGTTTCAACACAAATGGTTGCAAGTGCTATAAGCTCAAATTCTATAGTTTTTATTTTTTTGGTAATAATATTCTACTTAGTTGATTGATAAGATATAATACTTCCATCAAGAAAAAATGTATATCCAAATATAGATTTAATATCTAAAAAATTAAAAAAGTAATTGACATTACTATAACCTTCAAGAACCCAAAGAAATCTTACAAAATTGAGTCTAAAATCAAAAGAATGCTTAAGTATCTAAAAATTCATTTAAGAGCATTCTAATCGGTTATTAGTATATCTACTAAGTCTAGAAGAAATATAAAATCTAGTTTTATTTGATAAATAGATAAGAGATCCAATGATTTGAGAATATTTTTCTTAATTTATAAGATTATCATTATTTTTATCAATATAAATATTTGGATCATAAAGAGTGGAGGTAGTTGAATAATTAAAATATCTATATTTTTTAGTATAATGAAATTAAGACAATGATATAAAATTATAAGATTTTTAGATTTTTATGCTTAAGATGATATCAGCCTCATCAATATCTTTCATCTCAAAGTGATGAGATAAGAATGATGTAATCTCCATCTAAATGTGAAGCAAAAATTAAGATATCATCAACATAAAGCCAAAAAAGATAAATTTATTATTTATCCTTTTATAATATAAATAATTATCATGATTATTCTATATAAATAAAATTTTTATGTCACTGCTTACGTATTTGCTTGAGACTGTACAATGATTGGATTAGCTTGCACATTTTTTTCTTCTTGTCCAAACATGACAAATCATTTGGGTTAGTTCATGTATATCACTTTTTCTAATCTTTCATATAGAAAGATAATATTTATATCCATTAGACGAAGAAGAAATTTATGGATAAAAATAAAAAAAAGTAAGACTTGATGATTATAATTCGTGCTATAGGCACATAAGTGTCAAAATAATTAATGTCAACTTTTTGTAAAAAACCTTGATCAACTAGCCTTATATTTTTTAATTATACCATGATTTTAATCTTTTTCTTGAAAATTTACTTGCAAACTAAGGGTAGTAAGTGAAAATTCAGGTGGAATTACTAATCATACAATCTATTTCATTGTTAACTATTTCTTTCCGAAAAAGAAGCATAAAAAAACATGTAACTTCTTGAAATGAAATTCGTGTATCTTCTATCATAAGATACAAAAATCATAATTTACTTTTTTTTTCAAGCTTACCTCTTTTATTTCTGCTAGGTTCATATTGAATACTAGACACTATTGGAGTTATTAAAAATATAAAAAAGAAAAGAAAAATGAGAATAAAAAAAAGAAAAAATTATGGAGGACTCATTTTGATATCGAATAGATTCATATAAAGCCCAAGAAAAGTATACAAGAGAAAGAAAATTTTAAAAAATTAATGATTATTTTGGAAAAAATAAAAAAAAAACATCAGAATTATATATTTATATCATGAATATATGATCAAGGTAACTATCCAATAACTCTATATAATGTAGTTTCGAAGGTATTAATCCATGCATTTAAAATTAATAAATACACATAATTTAAAAATATTACAAGACAACTTAGATATTAATAATTTGTTAAAGCAAATGATTTGAATAATTATTTATTATTTTATAAGTATTTTAAAATTATCTTATCTGAATTTATATTAAAATATCTATCCAAAAGCAAGCTTATGGGAATTATATTAAAATATCTATCCAGAGTGTATATGTTATATATTATGTAGATTATTTTATAAGTATTTTAAAATTATCTTATCTGAATTTATATTAAATATCTATCCAAAAGCTTATGGGAATTCTATTAAAATATCTATCCAGAGTGTATATGTTTATAATGTATGTATGTATAATGTATTTTGAGTGAAGTTATAGTGTAGGAATTAAAAACACTATAATTTCATTGAAAATTATAATATATAGATCTAGATTTAAAATTAAGTGAAAAAAAAGAATTACAACTTTATGCGATGAATTGAACAAACTTTATGGTGTACACTTGTAAATGGACTACATTACAATAAAGTGCAAAGCAATTCATTTGCAAGTATAACAATGCAAAATTTATCCAATTCACCTCAATCTTTCTACATAATAGTCATGCATAGTGATTTTATTGGCTGTCTATCATTAGGAAATTTTAGGGGTTTGGAGTTTTGAAATCAAAAGTTGATTGATTTTTTGTATCTACAATTGAGTATAAGATAGTTGTATTTACAAGTATAACATTATAAAGTCCATCCAACTCACTCAATCTTCCAAGTATATCTTGTTTATGCAACTCACATCATCATAAACAAATATGATATAAACAATAAATTTATTATTATTATTATTTTAAATAATTTTAAGATTTTTAAGTCAAATTAAGTAGACTGACTTTCTATGTAAATTGAATTTTTAAGATTTTTAAATAAAAAAGTGGGTCACTTGCGAAAAACTCATAAATTGAATTTTTTGAGAAAAATATCTTTAAAAATATATATTATATATTTTTAAATGATGTATTTATATAATAAACTAGTAAAATTTGACCGGTAGTTGACATCTTCAAATCATATCATAATATCAAAATATCATTATATAATTTTTTTTATTTTATGCAAAAAAAAGGGTCAAAAGGAGGGGGAGAGAGGAGGAAGCAAGCAAATTCTTTGTGATATACCCAAATCGCAACTCATCCCGAGAAGCCAAGCTAGTATAAGAGTTACAGGAACTAAACAACGACAGGCATAACAAAAAGAGGGAGATATATGCCGAACGCTCATCCGACTCTCCCCTTGTCTGCCGTCCCAATGGAGCCGTCGTCGCCGCTCTCCAACCCCAACCCCTTCGCAGCCGCCGCCTCTTTTCTTCGTCACCACCTCTCCCGCCTTGGCTCCGACCTCTCCGCTGGCGTCGACCACGGTCGCCGCCTTGTCCGCGCGGTGGCCTCCCCACCTCCCTTCGCGGCCACCTCGGTTGGGGCGTTGGCGCCCGATCCCGCGCGCGCTGAGGGGAAGCGCGCCTTCGACCTCGCCCTCAGCCCGGAGTATGTGGCGAAAACGCTCGCCGGCACTGCGGTGTACACCGTCAGCAATTCCAACAACGAGTTCGTCCTCATTTCCGATCCTAACAACAGCCTCCGGTCGCTCGGGATCCTTTGCTTCCGGCAAGAAGACGCTCAAACCCTCCTCGCCCAGGTCCTTCCTCCTCTCTCCATTTTCCGTACCTTACCCTTTTGATTCCATTTCTTCTCTTGAGATTTTTGATCTTATGTACATCTGAAAATTCGCTTGAAATTTGTACTATATATATATATATTATTTCTGATTTTCCAGGTTCGGCTGCGACAGCCCATCTTGGGCAAGGGAGCAAGAGTCGTACCCATCACTCTTGATCAGGTTCTTCCATCAATTCTTGATTTAGGTTATGTTTACTGAAATCAAAATTCATGGTTATACTACATAAATTAGTTGTTCTACGTGTATTTTCAGTCTTTGGACAAGAACATCATAAAGTTATTTGATTAAATGTCACAGAGAAAACTATCCTGCCTCTTTAGAAATCTAGCCTTTTGTAAAGGTGGAACCACTACATTTCCCTTCTCATATTTAACCATAGTAGCCATGAGATTCCAATATGTTCACTTGGTCTTTTTTCAATTTTGTAGAATGAAGTGTAGTACTTAAATAATATATTTGTATCTTATACATACTCATTAATGGATCTTTATTTTGGATTAAAAAATTATGGATTGTTGTGAGGGTGATGAACCTAGAAACTCAAATAAGTATTAATGAATTGATAACTTGCTTTCTGGAAGTGTACTATTTTCACATTACATTACGGAGGCTCAAGACTTCACAATGATCCATGGTGTTTGCATGTGATTGTCTAACATTTAGAAATGTCTTTATAAGTTTTATGTATCAATTCCTTTATAAATTTGTCATGAAGTAATAGCAACTTATTGACTTTTTAGACTATCAGAATAGCATTAAGTTTTGTTGAAACCAATGATGGGAACTTCCCATCAACAAGTCTGGTGGATTGTTTAAAATCTTTGTGGTTGAATTGCAAATTTTTTATGGGTTCTTAGGAGTTCTTACGTTAGACAAGAGCTACCATTCTGAATTTTCCATATAACTGGACTATCGTATTTGTGATTTTCATCCTGTTTATGCTATTAACTCGTATTTTCTTTTCTTTCTAACAAATCTGAAGTTACACTGAATCGCTTATAATTTATTATCCATGTTATTGTAGGTTTATATGCTAAAGGTTGAAGGAATTGCATTTCGTTTTTTACCTGATCCTCTTCAGATAAAGAATGCTCTAGCGGTATGATTTTTTGCCTCAGTTTTTGAGATAATTCTAAATTTAGCACATTATAGCATCAAAAATAAGTTGCATGAGGCTTTGTGTAAGATACACAATTTTGATACCCACGTTTTGTATCAAATGGTCTAATTTTTGTGCTTGGAAAATTATGTATTTTATTTCTATTGCTCATTGTGATAGCAATTTTTGAAAATTTTCCTTTGTTTGTCTCCTCTATATTCAATGATGATATTCTAAGCCATTTATCTTATATTCAGTTTTATTAATTTTGTTGTTTACTTTCCAACCATTAGCTAGTGTGGAAGCAAGATTTGAAAGAGATTCTAGATATGGTGAATCACCATTATAATAACTTTATGGATGTAATAATGTTTCATTTTTATTTCAGTTTTTTTATCTTTCTTGTTGGTTGTTTTGAGTATGCAGCTAGCTTTTGCTCATGTTTGATCAATCTTCTCCATGTCCCTTGAAACTGGTAAATACTATAAACAGGATGATATTGGCCAAATTTCGATGGGTATGACTTGTACACACTATAAACCAACTGGTGTTCTTAGAATGCTGCCCAATATTCTTGTACTAGGCTTGAACCAGGTGGCATGTGTAAGGTCCATGACTCAGTCGTGGTTGGACTGGTAAATACTAGCCCTATTGTACCGAACCGGTCGAAATTGCAAACCTTGCTAATAATAAACAAAGTAAAATTAATTGATTGTAAAATTTAGACTCTTTCTTTTGTTCTCTAGAAATTTTCTTTTGTAGTATAAACAGGATTCTAGTTAGTAGTATTGGATTATGTATTGACTTTGATGTGTCATTAAATGAAACTCTTTCCTTGTCTATCTGTCATGTTCTTCACTCCCTTATAAAATCTAACTAGTATAAATAGGATTCTAGTTCGGAGTATTTGACTAAGTATTGAGTTTGATGTGTTATTAATGAAACTCTTTCCTTGTCTACCTGTCATGTCCTTCACTCCCTTTATAAAATCTAT
The DNA here is from genome assembly GCA_004837865.1 of Musa balbisiana. Lineage (NCBI taxonomy): Eukaryota > Viridiplantae > Streptophyta > Magnoliopsida > Zingiberales > Musaceae > Musa > Musa balbisiana. The sequence goes on from CM017193.1 coordinate 36,573,720, forward strand.
CTGGTCTTGCTTGCATCATGTGGTGCAAGATCCCATGCTTGCTTTGGTATGGCTATATTGGGAATGTTTTGGATACTGGCACTCAGATTATGAATATATGATTGATGGAATCATATTATGTAACCTTGTCCAGCTTCATTTTTATATGGAAACAGTTTCAGGCAGATACTATCAGGTCCACTTCCAACTATGTTTGACCCTGAATTTTAAATTTTTGGTGAGATAATTGAACAAGTTGATGTGTTTCTCTTTGCATTTTCTAAAATGCACATAGGCTTTAAGAACAGAATTGAGATATCTCACAGAAAATTCTTATAATTTGCCTTTAGATGGTTTTCTTATTCTTGATAATTTTGTCCATTTCGTTTCCCTATTTTTTATTGATGAATTCTGCTTAACAATGACTTTATCTGAGGTTTACTGTACCGCAGCATGCCGCTCAGTACGGGTGATATGCACTGGTCTGACATGTAATCGATATGGGTGGTACATCAATATATCCCCATATACCATATATCGGTATGCTTGGTATGGTTTGATACAGATCGGTACATATCATACCGATAGTTGATCAGTACATTGGTATGAACTAATAAGACGAACGATTTCTTTATCAACCATATAAATATTGAAAAATATGCATACTAAGTTATGCAAGTGCAATGCCTTATAGGATTGGTCTCTTAACTTTAGTTTCACACTAGGATACTTGATTAGACCATTATTCTTTTGTTTGCCTTCAAATTCCTTTTGAAGATAATAGTTAGGAACTTAGGAATTAGACGTTGACTCACATGTCATATGCAGAATTTCTTATAATTGTTCCTTATTTTGTGAATTTGGTTCTGCAAAAGATGTCAATTCAAACTTTAATAATTTTCAACCATTCAAAATGAACAAAAATCATAATTACTTCTCTTTATATGAGCCTTGATCTTTACTAAAATTATTTTATGAGGAGTCAATCTAGGTCTCAGATGACTAAAGATGTAAGCAACTCATATCATGCTTTAGGTGTGTTCAATTTGTTTTCCTTGGGAGTCAAAGTAGTTGAACTTGACAACTTTCTTATTTTAGATAATGAGCCATGGGGGTCTGCCCAACCTTGTGTTTATACAAGACAGTCTCTCTACAAGGGCCGTTTGTTATGGTCACTGAGTTTCTAAAACACTATATCCACAAGGGTCCTATTTGAGGAAATGTCTAGTAACCATTTTTATAAAATATTTATATTTTCATTTTATGATTCTTTGACTTGAAGGTTTGGATCCTTCAATTCTTGTTCCTGGTGGTGTTTCATTACTGCACAAGCATAATCCCTTAACCTTTTCTTTGTTTTCCTCTAAGAGTCATGCCTTAATAATCTCCACTTTTAGCATGCTTGAAATTATTATTCCTATATTATATTTGAAACCCAGAGTTATTTCCTATACTATTGTTAGGATATTATGGTCTTGTTGTTATCAACTTGCCAATAAATCTATTATAGTCTGGTCTTAAACGACGTTATATCTACTCTTCAAGCTTTCCTTTAAATTTTCCTTTTAATATTTGTAATTGTGCTGCTAGCCCAGTGACACACCAGCATTTTGATACATTGGTGTGTTTTTACTAGAATTCTTTAATATTTGTAAATAGCCTGCTTAGTTCTATGCCACCAGCATCCTATATAAAATTGTTTGTAGTAACATTGTTTTTTTGCTTTCACTTTAGGATGCATAATGTTTAATTGGGCAGACTTTTGGTTATTAAGATTGCATAATAAATTATATGCTGTTTTCTTTATACATTGATGGACAAATTTTTATTCAAAATCTTCTAAAATTGTACAAAAGTCATTCCTGTTTCTTTCAAATAATAAGTTCATTCAAAAAGTTCCTTCTGTTGTTTCACCTTGAGATATTCTGTATCTGAAGCTTTGCAAAATTGTCTAGAAGCTTTATTTCATCAAGGAAAATTATCCTGAAAGTTACATACATTGATTCCAAACATGGGCTATTTCATTTGTATATAGTGGTTTGGCAGCTGTTATTGTCAACCCACACCCATGTTCTATATGAGTTGTATATTTAGGTGGAAACTTACTAAACAAGTCCATCATTGGTTAGAGTTTCTTTTCATATGTCTTGATGTCATACCTTATTAATTCTTTCTTATTTCTTTGAAAATCAGATTGTATATCAGTCATCCAATTTGTCACCTCAATTGGATTTATCTTGCTTATTTTGGTCAATTGTATTGAATTGATAGGGATTTGCAAGTTTCTACTGTTTCCTCTTAATGATTCTTGCTTTTCCTTTTTGCCTAAGAAAGATTATTGTTCCATTTTCCCTTTGCTTTTAAATTGTTTGCTGATAACTTCTTTGGATTTTCAGTTAAAATCTTCGGATGTCTCAAGAGGCTTTGATGGAGTTCCTGTTTTTCAGGTATGATTACGTTTCTATTTCAAACCTTTATTCAGCCTATTTGATCGTTGTTGGAGAGCAGTATACATGATTTTTTGGATGTTGAATTTCAATGCAGTCTATGTATATGATGGAAATCAACCATCAATTAGTTTTTCAGATGTTATTTAGAAGTTATGATTGATAGAAATTGAAAATGAAAAATTTGTTTAGTTGTTCATTTGTCATTTGTAAATAATGTTGGATAAAAATGTCATTTATAATGCATGACATGTTTATCTGCATGCATGATGAAAACAAATCATACAGGTGCAGTGGTCTTATCTATTAAACTATAAAATAACTAGATGCAATGGAACATACGATATCAAAATGATCAGCTGAGCTTAACCATCTGCTAAGACGGTCTGGTATTTCTTGAAGCTGTTGTGTTGACAACAATATTAAATTCTGTAATGTTCAGTGTTAGTACTTTTTTTAATGGACATTGTGGTAGTCAGTCATCTTTCTTTTAAAGACTTGTTCCCATAGTTACATGTTTATTTCACTAGTGACATTTTGTAATTTTGGTGTGCAGTCAGACCTTTTGGTTGTTAAGAAAAAGAAGAAGCGTTATTGCCCCATATACTTTCAGAAGGTTGGATAATACCTTGTCTGACTGCAATAAATTTTACCACAGAAATAATTTGTAAGAACTACAAGAAGCTTTGCCTGTTTTTCTTTTAATGCAGGAAGATATAGAAAGGGAGCTTCTCAAGGTTTCCAAGGCATCACGAGGATCGGGATTTTCTCAGAACATCATGGTATGATCTTTTCCTTCATTTTCTTATTTTTAATAGTATTGATTCAACAGTTTTGTAAACTCACATGATAATTTTGCAAATGCTTCATGTAGGTAGGAAGTTTGGAAGATGTTTTGAAAAAGATGGAGGTAAGAAAATTATTAGTTATCTTTTGAACACACCTACATTAAACTTTTGCAGAACCTAATTTTGCTGCAAACTGATTGCAGATGAATGATAAGAATTCTGGATGGGATGATTTGATCTTCATTCCACCTGGGAAAAGTTACACTGAACACATCAACAAGGTGTCAGCTTGATGTGCATGGCATGGGCGTGTCATGCATGAAACATGTTACTCTCAGGTGAGTAAGCTGTACTTTAACTCTGGATCAGCTCTCCTTTATGGTCAGACTGATTTTGACTCTTGTTGTGAGATTTTGATTCAGAATTCAAATGATCTGAGTTTAGTCTGGAGGTACAGAACATGGTTTGACAGCAAATATTCAAGGATGTTAGAGGATATGTTAAATATGCCTTTAAAATATTAATTGAAAAAGCAAAAGAGGGGGGACAAATCTTTTTGGTGAGAGGGTATGCAATTCTGCATCTCCTGTATAGGAATAAATAAATCAGTCTTGTGTTGCTTTGGTTCATTAATTTGTGGAATGATGGTCATTTTCTTCTGGAGTTATGGCCCACATTATGCAACATTTTGGCCTTAATCTTATGTCATCTTTCTGCATTAGATTGGGTCCAAAGGGCATGCCTCCAGTAATGAGCAGCTTGCTGTGGACAGTGGTATGAGTTTCTCTAGACCAGAAATCTTTCAAAGGTTTTTCTGTTTTTTTTTTTTGTTTTAACAGTTGAACTTTTGCATACTTATTGCACTGAAGTAGTATACAGTATCAAAAGATTTGTGCAATCAGAATTCTGCGTATGTGCAAAAAATGATATATTGAAATCCATAGTCGCCAAATATTGGGACTGTGAATTGATCACGATAAAATTGGAGCCCGGCACCTAGCTAGACTTGCAAATATCCATGAATGCCTTAGTTAATATATCATCCAATAAAAGTAATGTGTTGCTGAGGCCATTGGAAGGATTCAACACTACTGAATTATTTGTGTAAGTATTTATGCCACTTATTTTTTCCATGCTTGCCAATTGTTTTTTGGGTAACCATTAACAAATGATGTAGGATGTGTTTTATACTGCGAATTTTCAAGCCGTCGACTCCAAATACCTTCATTTTGTTTTATACTGCAAAATTCCTCAACTTCGTTTTTCATTTTCGTTTCTCCATTTCCTGGCTTATCTGATTGAGCTATATAAAGCTCTTGGTTTGCCTGAGAAGTGTGCTATTCAGGCTGATCAAATGAATCTCAAAGTTTTGTGAGGTGAAGTGAAAGAGTAAGTAATAATTTCACATTGTAAAAGATTGAGAAATGGAAAGGCCACATCTATTCATCGAGGTCGTCTGAGATGAAACCAACACCTTGGGACAATAGAAGGGGTAATTCCTTTAAGGACATGACACATTGTAAACTTAAAGAGGTTTTATCCTTAAGATATCCCTCGGGTTAGGTCAGGGTGACTATACCCTAAGCGTCAAGTTTTGGTCCACTATGTCTTTAATGTTAATTGTTGCAAGTTAAGGAAAGAAATTTTCATTACTCGAAAAGACTACACCAACTTGGTCGGACTTCTACATTGAAAATAAGATTTTGAACTACTTAGACACTAGTCGAGTGGACAAGCTTGACAATGCAACAAGGAAAAGACATAGGGACCAAGTCGGGTAGGCAAACTCAATAATTTAGTAAATATCAACACCTTACAAGGTAAGACAATGATCGCTTTATCTCGAAACCTTGCAATTTGCTCGATAAACTCAGAGTTGTATGCCCTCATTGAATCCAACACTCAGTGAGGCATCACTCGACCTCTTCTAGGTGCCTCGTTAGCTCGACTTCTCAAGCCTCTATTTTAGTGACAAGCGTTGGGTCTCCCCTTTTCTTCTTTAGCTCCTCAATCTTATCATTGGAGATTGTCAATCATGGTGGATTACTGATGAATGACAAAGCTGACATCTCGTATGTGGTCAAGAAGGGTTGATGTAATGGTGATGCTATAAGTAAAAGACAAAGAGACACTTTGGTAAACACAAAAGTGACCAATGTGCAAAGACCAATTTGAAAATTACAAAAATGACCATTGTGTGAAGATCATCTTGAAAAGCATGAAAGAAGTCCGAAATGATGAGAGGCACAAAACAAAATATATTTTAAGTGTGTGTCGAGGAAACCCACCATGGTGGGAGGCACAAGACAAAATATGCTTGAAATATGTGAGTTGAGAAAACCTGACCTACATAAGAAGAAACTCGTAATGGCAGAAGGCACATGACAAAATATATCCAAGGTGCGTGAGTCGAGAAAACCCAACATGTGTAATAAGAAACTTGCACTAGCGAGAGGCATAAGACAATATATATCCGAGGCACATAACTCGAGAAAACCCAACCTGTGTAATAAGAAACTCGCCATAGTGGGAGGCACAAAACAGAATGTGCCTGAGACATGTGTTAGGAAAACTTGACCCATGTAATAAAAAACCTGTTATGATGAGAGTTATAAGACAAAATGTGTTCAAGTTATGTGAGTCAAAAAAATCTAACCAACGTAAGAAGAAACTCGTCACGATGGGAGGCACAAGATAAAATATACCCAAGGCACACGAGTTAGGAAAATCTAAAATACATAATAAAAAACCTGCGATAGCGGAAGACATAAGATAAAATATGTCTAAAGCGTATGAGTCATGAAAACATAACATGCGTAAGAAGAAACCCACTATAGTGGGAGGCACTAGACAAAATATGCCTAAGGCGCATGAGTCAGAAAAACCCGACCCGCATAAGAAGAAACCCACATTGGCGGGAAGCACATGACAAAAGGTGCATGAGACACGTGAGTCAGGAAAACTCAACCAGCGTAATAAGAAACCCACTCCGACGAGAGACACAAGATAATGTGCTCGAGGCCCATGAGTTGAATAAACCTAACTCATAGAATACGAAACCCACCATAGCAAGAGGCATAAGATAATATGTGCCCGAGTCACGTGAGTTGAAAAAATTCAACCCGTGTAAGAAGAAACTCATCATGGCTAGAGGCATAAGACAAGATGTGCCTAAGACACGTAAGTCGAAAAACCTTGACCCACATAATAAGAAATTTGTCATAGCGGGAGGCACAAGATATAATATACTCGAGATGCATGAGTCGAGAAAACTCGACCCAAGTAAAAAGAAATCAACTATGGCGAGAGATACGAGATAAAATATGCTAAGGTGTGTGAGTCAGGAAAACCCAACTCACATAATAAGAAACTCATCACGACGGGTGGCATAAGATAAAATATGCCCGAGATGCATGGGTCAGAAAATCTTGACTCGCATAATAAGAAACTTACCATGGTAGGAAGCACAAGACAAAATGTGCTCGAGTCACGTAAGTTGAGAAAACCTGACTCGCATAAGAGTAAGTCCGTCGTGACGGAAAACACAAGGGAAAGAATACTTGAAGCAAAGAGGTAGAGCGTGAACTCCTTTACTTAGGTGGATAGGCCATTGCCCAACATAACCCATCAACCTAGAGGTCCATAAATTTTAAAAAAGAGAGATGCACACACCTCGGATAGGACTTCATGTAATAAGAAAAGAGATGCAGACTTGCCTTCGCCCGAGGCAAGGAGATTGGGAAGCTCGACCCTTGCCTTTACTAAAGACGAGGAGGTTGAGAAACTCAACCCCCACCTTTATCGAGGCTGGGAGACCGAGAAACTTAACCCTCGCCTTATGCCAAGGTGCGGAGGTTGGGAAGCTCAAACCTTGCCTTCACCTAAGATAGGGTGGCGCCCATCATGAGGCCCGAACCCATGATCACTCGACCCCCACCAAGAAGTGGAGGTCGGGAAGCCTAACCCCACATTTGCTTAAGGCATAGAGGTCAGGAAGAGACGTGAATGTCAAGAAACCTGATCTTGTCCGACCAAGGTGCGTCCCTTGACAATATGAGACACAGGTTGGCGATGGATCACCACCAACAATGCTTGAGCACAATGAACTAGATGTGTCGAATAAACTAAATGTGCCACTAGGTTGACAATGGATCGAAGAGGTATAAGCTTGACATGTCGAATGAATTAGATGTTGCATTTCTGATCCCTCTTGTGAGAGCCTCAAAGGACGCCTTGGGGGAGATAAATAGTAGGGAATACATTGCCAACCATTCTTCATTTGATACATGACTATCATGTGGTGTTCAAGGTGAAAGAAGAGGACAGAGGTCACTCTCCACCCGTCTACCCATATGAGCAAGAGTCCAAGGTAGATGATTATGGATTATCCCCCTTTATTGCTCACATGGATAGAAAGTCAAGGAAAGACTGTTAGAGGCAATTAAAGGTTACCTCATCATAAAATATTTTATGAAATATTTTATCCCTTTATGACTATAGATAAAAGCTTATTTTCAATATATTGAAAGAAGAGTTGCTTTTTTTTTTACATTCGCGCCCACACTCATATATCTGATGTTATTAATTTGAGTATTAGAGGGACCGATTCGAAAAATCTCTTCAAGATCTTGAATAATCTCTTCAAAGAAGATGATACCTCGAGAGTTTGATGTTTTTATTTCAAGGTATCTTGAATAATCTTACACATACGGATTGGATTCAGATATCAAATATCAGATCATCAAAGACTTAATCCCTCAACACATGAGATGCGACAGATTAGCTCGTCATACGATTATGTTATCTGAGTACAATGCGGTGCACTTACGGTGGTGGCAGGAATCACAAGCTGAGCATGTTACGGGATGGCGGTGCGGGTTTTATAATGTCTTGGAAGGTGTACGTGCCATAATCGGGTCCGGTTCATTGAGTTGAATCCGACCCAAACCCGACGCCTAACCACCGACACCCAACGCCGGTTTCCAAAATGGGCAGATCCGAGCGCTGTTATTGGCAGCCTAACGCTAATTGTCATCTTCTGGCCGTGATGACCTGAGCGGCGGAGAGATTGCGACCCTTTTTGCTTCTCGCATGGCACCGACCCCCATCAAATCCGACAACTGTGCTCTCACTCACAGGACTATGCATTATTGAAGAAAAAGGACACGAGTCTGCAGTCCCCGAGCCAGCCATTATGAAACTGGCAGCATTACACCGAGATGCGATCATATTTAACATGTTTCTTTGTGTGAAATAGTGAAGTAGATCGCGAGATTTCATTTCCCGAGTGAGACTCCTATCTAACATTTTCTGAACAATGCTGTAGTTTTAGCTTTCTTGTTTCTCGGGGCCATTGTTTAAGTATCTCTTTCTGCTGCTTCTGCTGAAAAGAGAGAGAGAGAGAGAGAGAGAGAGAGAGAGAGGAGAGGGAGATGCAGTGATGGGGAAGAAGCAGATTGGAATGCAGCAGACGCCGCCGGGCGCGAAGCCACCGGAGACGAAGACCACTGGGTCTGGAGGAGGGGGGCTCATTGTGGTGCTTGCCTTGTGCACGCTCGTCCTGCTCGCCACGGTGCTCTCCGGAGCCCATCGCAGTCTCTCACTCGATTTGCTGCTCAAAAATCACGCAGCGGCAGCAGCATCACAAGAAGGTGACTCCTCCCCTTCCTCCTCTTTTAGATCCTTTCGCGCGATTTCCACGGGTTTGGAGTTCCCATCTCCTTTTTCACGATAAACATAGGTTCCAAGAACGATTGGCTTAATCGCTGTTCTTGGATAAGTGTAGTTTTGTTTGGGTTTTGATTGCTGATTCCTGTTTGGGGATAAGCCTGAAATCGAAGCCTTAGATGACGCCTTGAGTTGAAAGACTTTCTATAAGTTCATGATTTGGGATCGCATCTATTAGGTCTTGATCACCGGGAAGAAAGCGAAGAATGGAGAGCGTAACCGGGGATCGGGAATCGTTGGCATTTCAAAGGTCGGTGGGTAATAGCTGCGTTGCCATTATTGGCCTCCTTATGTGGTGTGGCTCGGCTGTCTCGAGTAGGGCATGGTTCAGTAAAATATCTGAGTTGGCAGCCAATCAGTGGTCGTTGGTGCAGGGCCCGCACCTCTGTTCACCACCCAATTGAATGGTTTGGTGGATTTGGTCGCTTTTGAATATTGTCATGAGTGAACCTGATTGACTTGATTGATCTATGCTCGTCTTGAGTCTGTGAGAGGGAGCATTACCCTAAAGTGGTTCTGAATCTATGAACCGGTGTTTCAATATGAAAATTTGAATCGGATTTAAAGTGGATTGAAAGGAAATGACAAAGTGTGATGAGTGAAGATCTGATTAACTTGGACCTATACTTGATAGGTGAAATTTTAGCTCGGTCCAGTATGTTAAGCCATGAGGGTTACCAAGAAAGGTGAACAAGTTTTGAATTGCAAAATAATATGACATAGTGTTACCATCTAATTTGGCTTAAAAGAGGATCATAATCTGTATCCGTTGTAATGCCTCGTATACATGCAGTATCCGATCTTATTTTCTTACCTTTTCCATGAAACTTGCTCCCATTTGGACGAGCATTCTGTGATGCACTCTACAAAAGTCTGAGCTTTCATAGCAAATTGAAGCTCCAAAACGACCTATAAGGACCATGACCTAATTCGTTAGTCGAATAGACTTTGGGTCAGACTTGTCAGTACAATGACAATACAGGCATGGAAGTATCATGCAAGATTTTCTTTTAGTTGCCTGAATCAAATCTGGTTAACTAAATCAAAATGGTACAAAAAGCACTCATCCTAGCATTAGAGCGTATCAAAAAGTTCAACCGAGAGGGGCACTCCTCTCTCCAAAAATCTATAGACCTCATGTCTTTAGCATTCCTGGCCAGCCAATTGACCATCTCATTTTTCTTCCTATACACGTGAGAGAGATTATATACATCAAAAAGATCAAAAAAGGCCCTATGTACAACATTTCTAATGGCCCGAGGAATAGGGAATTTGCAAAGCAGCCCACGAAGAAGAATCTCGGAATCAGATTCTTCATGCAAATGCCAAAAACCCTCTGAGAACACAGCTTGCAATCCCACCAGCATGGCCATCGCTTCACAGTATAACACTTCCTCCCGATCTACAAACTTGCATCCAGCAAAAATTGGATCAGCAACATCGTTACGAAGAATGAAACCAACACCCCCTACTTGGTCCCCTCCCACAGAACCATCACAGTCAGCTTAACCCATCACGGTTCAGCTTAACCATAACAAAAGTTTCTGGAGCAAGATTACTAGTGAGAATGAGTCGCATCACTATATTTCGACTTTAGATGGTCAAATGCCTACTCATACTCTTCTGTCAAGGCCAAATTATTGATGGTTCCTACCACCTTAAATTACAAAAGGAACAGTTAACTAAGGGCTGAACTTTGCAAGTCAGCCTTTCGGCATCTTTCATGGTCTTCAGAGCCTTAAATAACGCAATTTTTGTTTTAATTTTCCATGGTGGGTTCCCCTTTGGTACAACATTAAGGTTCCTTTATGGGCTAAGAGATTATAGTTCAAGTCCTAGAAATATAGATGTAAGACTGAGTACATTGATCCTCCTCGCACCCCATGTGGGGGGAACCTTGTGTTCTAGCTTTGCCATTTATTGTGGGTGCCCTATGAAGCCAAAGAAATTTCAAAAGTTATATCTATGACCTTTCGTTACTACCAAGTTGGTGCCTGAAAGTTTTTATTGATGTGCATTTAGTAAGATCTAACATTTTTTAGATTAGAGGGCATGACCTTGAAGCAATACAAGGCCATTCTCAGTGTGACTGAGGTCTCTTCTCATTGTTTGGGTAGATGTGCTTGTATTTGAAGAACATGTCCATCAAACTCCTCATTGCATGTCCTGAAGTTGCCTAAACAATCATTAAATCATGAGGATAGTGCTGTCCTGAAGTTGCCTAAACAATCACTGAATCATGAGGCCAGCACTATTCTCTTGGATAGAATAAGTCCTTCAAGTCTATGCAAGCACACATTTCTTGTTTACCTTCTTGACAAGGCAAATATTGTTAATTGGTTTTGACAATGGACCTTCTAGATGAGGTCAACATTTAGACCAGCACCTAACATTTAGACCAGCACCTGAAGTCTATGCAAGCACACATTTCTTGTTTACCTTCTTGACAAGGCAAATATTGTTAATTGGTCTTGACAATGGACCTTCTAGGGACCTAATTTAGACCTTCTAGATTGACACATGCCCAACCCATAATATGACCTTAATATTACTGATTAAGTTTAGATTTAATTAGGTCCCTAGCTCAGTAGCCGACTCCAAAGGAAAAAAATATCCTTACATATACAGTAAAGTCTGCATGTGATATATATCTCTTTATATTTTCTTTGGTGATGACATCTACACTTGTGGTGGACCTGATCCAGATCTCAATGGCTATCATCCATATCACCATGCTAGCATGGTATCTACATTTCTGTCCTAATAGTACATCGGAAATCATATATTTTCTAGCCATATCAGGTCATAAAGCAATCAGATCGGGTTAATGTTAATTCAAAGTATAATTTTATTTTTCCTAGTCATTGACCTGTGAATGATGGAACACATGCCAACCAATCATTTTATTTGCTACTTCCAACAAGTTGGGTTCTTTCCATGTCTGATATATATATATATATATATATATATATATATAAATTTCCTTTTTGGTTCAGATGGATCTTAACAAAGATAACTAGGTTGTAAGGTTAGTTAAGGAGTGATATTAGAGTTTTGATGAGGTGAGGAAGGAGGTGAGATTTTTGTTAAAACAAGAGAGAAATCTTTCATTGCTGTTATAGCAAATTGATTGTAAACTTGCCATTACTTGTGAAGGAAAAAGAACAAAAAAAAGTTTATGATGTGATTCATAGGATTCATGTAAGATTTATGTAAGGTTCAAAGGACTTTTTATACTAACAAACTCAGAAAAGGAAGACAATACAACATTGTTGCTTACATGTATTGGTGTATATATGTTGACAGACTATTAGATGAACTTTTGTGATTCTCTTCATTCTTTTTCAGATAAATGAACTCAGTGTTATGTTTTTTGTTAATTCCGATTGCTTTCTAGTTGGTGATTGAACTTAAACCCATCAACTAAAGTGAGCAAATTCTTATTGCATTTGTGTTCAACATTCAGTCTCCAACAGTAGCTGTTCTGCTAGTTCTTCAACTATTGAGCCACCAAAAGACAAGTTACTTGGAGGTTTGTTCTCCCCTGCATTTGATGAAGCTTCTTGCCTGAGCCGCTACCAGTCTGCATTGTTTCGAAAATCATCGAACCACACTCCTTCGAGTTATCTTGTAGAGAAGCTCCGAAGCTATGAAGTTCTCCACAAAAAATGTGGCCCAAACACTGAGCTCTACAACAAGACCATAGAACAGTTGAAGTCCAATCACAGCATGGGGCCAATGGAGTGCAACTATGTCGTATGGATACCATCCGATGGCTTAGGCAATAGGATCATTAGTATTACCTCAGCGTTCCTCTATGCCCTCCTCAACAACAAGGTCTTACTGCTCTACCTTCCTGAGGACATGGGTGATCTCTTCTGTGAACCATTTCCTGAGACCACTTGGGTTCTTCCATCAGATTTCCCTATCAGGAACATTAAATGGGTCTATAGTTTCGAGAAAGATCCTAATAGATATGGAGATTTGCTAAAAAGAAAGGTGCTCAGGAATGACATGAATTCTAGAAATATTTCGGGGCCATTGCCCGCATATCTATATCTTCACCTAATACATACTAGTGATGACTTTGATAAGATGTTCTACTGCAAAGAGGGCCAACTACTGCTTCAAAAGTTCCCTTGGCTGCTGTTAAGATCAAACCAGTATTTTGCACCTGCTTTGTTTCTCATCCCTGAGTTTGAGAAGGAACTAAGTCTCCTCTTCCCAGAGAGAACCACCGTCTTCCATCATTTGGGACGTTATCTTTTCCATCCATCAAATACAGTCTGGGGCTACATAACAAGGTATTATGAAGCTTATCTGGCAGATGCAAAGGAAAGGTTAGGAATGCAGATCAGAACATTTGGGCAGGTTGATCTAGATAGCCACTCTAGTTATATCATCAATTGTGCACTGACTGGGAAATTGTTGCCCAACATTGATCTGAAAGATCCTGTTCTGCCAACTATCTCTGGAGTGAAGCCAAAAGCTGTTCTTGTGACCAGTTTAAGCAGTGGGTACTTTGAGAGGCTAAGAGACATGTACTATGAGCATGCGACAACTACTGGAGAGGTAATTGGTGTCTATCAACCAAGTCATGAAGAGCAGCAGCACACGGAGAAGCTTAGTCACAACATGAAGGCTTTTGCAGAGATTTATCTCCTAAGCTTGAGTGATGCATTGATTACTAGCCGGTTCTCTACCTTTGGGTATGTGGCACAAGGCCTTGGTGGTTTGAGGCCGTGGATTCTCGTAAGACCCAATAACAAGAATGTTTGTCTCCATTCCGTGACAATGGAGCCCTGCTTTCACTTTCCCCCATCTCACGATTGCAACTCAAGAAGGAAAGTTGCAATAGGATCGGTAGCCTCGTATCTGAGGCACTGTGAAGACTTTCCTAATGGCATCAAACTGTTTTATTAGGAAATGATGTAGCTGCGATACACAAAATTACTACCGCATGGTCTATAAGAAACATACAGTGAACACTCCAATTTCATGCAGCTTGATTCCCCTGGACCTACAAGTTGAATCCTGAGTTGAAGACTATACATCAAAGATTCTCAAGGATTACCATTGCTGCTGTTTCTCCAGTACAAGACTTCCTGTTTTCATGGAGAGACATAATAGAGGATTATATTTGTTTGTGATTGTCCAGAAATCATTTTGAAGCTAAGAGTTGAGCGGAACTGCTGATGAATAATGACTTGCTTCTTCTCAATCTGTATGCCTTTGAGGGATGTGTTGCTGCTGCTTCCAAACGAAGGCATTGTTTCATTGTTGCTAGTAATGGTTGTTTTTGGTGTTTGTTTCTATTAAAGTAGTTGTATTATCTTAAACTTCTCTTGTTGGTAGTAAAGAATAGGCGATTGGTAGTTGGAACTTTCTTGTTTGGTTTATCCTACATTCTACAGCTTTGTATATTATTGGTGGTGAAATTTTACTTTCCAGGAAAAATGTGTCATTAACTAATATAACTGTCATCCATATTACTAATAACGTTATTTTTGCTTGTGTGCAGCATTTAATATATAAGCTTGTCTATCTTTATCTACTAATGTAATAGTAACAAGAAAATATGACATGGATCTTTTTTCCTAGTTGAAATAAAAGTTTCTAGTTCTTTCTTTATAATTTCTTATAAGATGAGCATAATTTTGTTTTGCAAGATGTTAACATGAGGATAATTTTTTAGGTGATTTGATAGGAAAAATACACAGTCATCGTTTGTCATACAAGCGTCACGTGAGGTAGTTGGGAATGATTACAATATGCCTCCTCTATGGAACATTCATGGAATATTCTATAAGAGTCCAAAGGTAGTTTAGTTTGGGGCGATTACAAACCGCCTCCTCTATAGAATCTTCACAAAAATATTTTCTCTCTCTAAGGTCAAATATAAAAATACATCATCAAATCTAGGTAAAAGGGTGTTAAAATCGAGAATATAGATCTACAAAAGTTGATATTGGAATTAACTTCAGCGTGAAAAGGATCGATTCGGAAAGCCTCTCTCAACATCTCAAGAGTATGATTTTTCATCTTCGGAGGATACACTTTTTACCTCGGATAACTCTACGCATATAGATTAGGGTAAGTCGAGCTAGCAGGGACATCAACAGTATTTTCCCTCGACAAGATTTGTTGTCAAATTATGATTGATTAAGCTTCCTGACTGCCAACTGCTTCCAACACTCTGTTTCGTTAAAACACCTCCACATAAATGTATATATTCATAAATTTAATTAAGAAATTAGAATATGATACTAATTTTCCTAATGTACAATTAGTGGAAGGAAAAATAAAGGTTGACGGGTGAAACGTTAAAATCTTTGATTGGTGATCTCCTTGCCGATGAAAATAAATTTCTGGTTGTTTCTTCACAAAAATATTTTCTCTCTCTAAGGTCAAATATAAAAATACATCATCAAATCTAGGTAAAAGGGTGTTAAAATCGAGAATATAGATCTACAAAAGTTGATATTGGAATTAACTTCAGCGTGAAAAGGATCGATTCGGAAAGCCTCTCTCAACATCTCAAGAGTATGATTTTTCATCTTCGGAGGATACACTTTTTACCTCGGATAACTCTACGCATATAGATTAGGGTAAGTCGAGCTAGCAGGGACATCAACAGTATTTTCCCTCGACAAGATTTGTTGTCAAATTATGATTGATTAAGCTTCCTGACTGCCAACTGCTTCCAACACTCTGTTTCGTTAAAACACCTCCACATAAATGTATATATTCATAAATTTAATTAAGAAATTAGAATATGATACTAATTTTCCTAATGTACAATTAGTGGAAGGAAAAATAAAGGTTGACGGGTGAAACGTTAAAATCTTTGATTGGTGATCTCCTTGCCGATGAAAATAAATTTCTGGTTGTTTCTTCAAAAATCCCTATCATCTGAAGTAGTTCGTAAAATCTGGAGACATTCTCATGGCATGTTTACAGTCATTTTTTTTCGTGTTTTTGTAGCTCTAGTGAAGTGACCATAAATTTTCAGTCTCAGCAACGATAAAAACTTTAGTCAAGGTTCATCTTGTCAGTCTGAATCATATCGTACCATTCCATACTAATGTATCGATATCCTATCGTACCATTCCATACTAATGTATCGATATGATGGGATGTACTAATGGTACAAAAAAAATTAAAAAATATCTCTAAAAATTTATAATTTGAAGTTAAAAATATAAATTTAGTATAATTTTAATAAAAATAACCTAAATTAGAAAAAAATGGTGGCACATTATTTTTTTCGAGTTTTGAGAAATAACTTTATGGTATGTTGCGAATGGTTCTTATGTTGATATTAAATTATATATAAAGCAATGATTTAAATTATTAGATTTTTTGTTAAATAATTTATATTTTAAGATCCAAATGAATCTAGTTATCGATGGATAAATATATTTGGTTCTACTACTAAAAAAAACGATGCAACTTTATGGACAATGGATCGAGATTCTCGGTCCTATGTATATGTATATTAATTTGATATATTTGTCAGACTTAATTATGAAATTGATCTTATGACATAATATGCTGATACACAGTAGCTTATTAGTACATCAATATGGTGATGGTTATAGTTTGATACTCATAAACCACATATGTCCGAGATGGCTCCCAAGGCAAGTACGATTTTAGTATCTAATGGTGTGGAGCATGGAAAACGTCAAAACTTTTACTTTTGCCACCCGTATCATAAGATTGATCACTATACTATTATTTTTTGAAGAATAATGATCAACTATCATCGATTGTCGCTCAAAGAAGAATGATCAACTATCATGTTGAGCTCTATGATTTGAATCTTGGGTGGTATGCATAAAATACTATTCCTTAGTCCATGTACCACTCTCACATTGTGTAGATAAAACTATCGACTCCTTGGAGTTATTATCATCATCGGTCGAGATATTACAATCCCATGGCTCAAGACCAATCGAGTTACTGAATGCGATCTACATATGTGAGAACAAGAGAGTTCTTCCTCTAACTGCTATGTTAATCTTCTCTAATTATCCTTCCAAGCTTGATCTATATATATATCTTGAGAATAAGAGAAAGAAATAAGTGAGGAAGAAATTAAGAGAGTATAAGAGTTTGAGATAATGAAAGGAATGAAAAGGGAAGAAAAAGGTTTAAAATTCTTTCTAATAAATTTCATCGTTGCAAAGGAACACATATGAGAAGTCTTTTAGTAACGATCAAAATTCAATCATCGACTTGTATGTATATATTACCTTTTAATATATATCACCCGGTACGACTTGTATGTATATATTATCTTTTAATATATATCACCCGGTACGAGGTGCTCTGTATCGATCTCACCGATACATATCACTTGTACCCATCAATATATCATGGTACAATGAATCCTGACCTTGGTAGCTTTCAATATTTTTTTATTGTAGAACTTTAAGCATTACAAAAGATAATTTTATCAAAAAGAACATTGGAATATTTTTTTTTTGTAGAACTTTAAGCATTACAA
The DNA here is from genome assembly GCA_004837865.1 of Musa balbisiana. Lineage (NCBI taxonomy): Eukaryota > Viridiplantae > Streptophyta > Magnoliopsida > Zingiberales > Musaceae > Musa > Musa balbisiana. Next base: position 36,591,173 of record CM017193.1, read on the forward strand.
AAGATAATTTTATGAAAAAGAACATTGGCTTGAACCAATTATGTCTTTTACATTCCGATGAGTCAGTTGCTCATTTCTACATTGTAATCTAGCAAAAATTGTTTGGATATGAATGAAGTGACTCTTTCATTTAAAGGGCAGACCAAGCATCATAAAATGCTGATGGAATTGCTGGAGAGGCAAGAGAATTTAACGAATGAACATTTGTAGTGCTCTCATGATGATCTCCTTTTATAGTGTTTAATTCTTAGGATTAGCCTTATAATTTGTTTGAGAAAAGCAGAAAAACAATAACACATAAGAAGTAGAATACAGTTCATACTACTTTCTGTCAACTAGTTATGACAGTCAAAGGTGGAAAGAAGATGTCATATTCCTACATCAAAACTAATATTAAATCTCAAGCCTTACTTCGAATGCATATCGCATTAATTGCCCTCATTGAATAAGCCATCACAAGGCATAAATAAAATTTCACAGTCTACTGGCACTCCGATTCCATAAAGCCTATATACATAAGGCAACAAGCAAAATGGTTTGAACTTAAATGAAGCTATAGTAAAGATAATTAAACTTTTCCCCCCTTTGAATCTGAATTAAATGATTGGTAGACTTCCCTTGCCTATTTGTCAAGCTGTGATGATAAGAAATTTATCAGAAAGACGAAAGACCAGAGACTTGCCGCAACTTCTCATAAGAAACCCAAAAAACAAATTGCCAAGGCCCTAGCCTTGCCCATGTTGGGAAGAAACCTTTCCACAATGCCCTCATGCCTTCAAATTTAACTGTCTTGTACAAGCAATCAACAGAATTTCTGTATACATCTGCATCTCTGCCAGAAGTCTGATTCATCATTCTTGTTTTCACCACATCAGCTGGACAGCTTAGAGCAGTCGAACAAAGTCCAGATGCCACTGATGCCAATGAATGAGCGTAAGTATTATCTTGACATATCCCTTGACGAATAATAAAATGCTTTGCCTGATCGTAACATGTCAATTCACCCATATTGACCAAAAACGCCCTTTGAGCATTAGGAAACACCCCCCTCCAAAGGCCTGGAAAGCCTTCTTTCTGGATTATTTTCCTGAAAGCATCAAATAGTCCAGCATACCTGGGCTGGTTAGCAGTGCTTAAAAGATGGCCATCTGCTTGCATTCTTACCTTTATAAGATCAGCAGGGCTTGCCAAAATCTGCATTTTGAAGATGTCAAAGTCAATACATTCAACAATCACAATGGAACATGCAGAATCATGCTAATTTCTGATCTCAAATATATAACCGACTTATGCAAGTCTAAGCTTCGACGAACTTTTTCATAGTGAAATTGCAACTCTTTTTTGGCCATCGATCAAAATTTTTAAGACTAAGTTGATAGTAGTATACTCATCAAACCCTTATAAGACATCAGCACACAAGTATTATGCATTCAAAAGAAAGCCAAAACATTCCTATTTATACAGCTATGCTGACTTCAGTTTGCTACATGTAGGGGTGCAACAGAAGACACATTTGACAAGGTGGAAAGTAGAAATTGGGTGTTCAGGATCTAATAGAAAAGATCAGCGAGAAGGAAAAGAAGGTAATTTTACTTTTTTATCTAACTAAACAAAACAGAACTGATATTCAGTAAAAATATGTTATCAAATAATGAAGATGATATGCAATTTAGTGTTTCATCAAAAAAATGAATATGATTTCTATTAAGGCGATGTAATTCAATAGAAGAACAAAGAATGATGAAGAATCTAAAATCCTCTTATGTTTTCTTCTTTAAATGCTTTATTCTACTTATTTTAGTTCTATCAGAGTAGTTAAACAAATTGATCTTTCGTCTTCTTTGTTTATTTCAGGGTTTGAGAAATGTCTCAATTTTTTTTGCTGAACATAAAAATCTCATCTCAACTTCAGTGCAGTGTATGTCAAAATACTTCTTTTGGTATTCAGATTCAGTGTTCTTTAGCATATCGGAAATACCAATCACCTAGCGCTGATTGTTATACAATATTTCATAAACACTATGTTTTCGAACATAGGAATGCAAGTTTAGAAAGATAGCATATGTGGGCAGAGAGTTGAACAGATGGTGGTCGGAGTCCAGTGGGCCCAATGCCCTTGAAGTGAAACTACTATTTATAAATGATGGGATGGTGGTGATGGACAACAAGACCGACGCTGGGCTACTGGTGGCAGGCAGGGAGTAGCTACAACACTAGTGGAGATGACGAGAAGCCAAAGAGGCAGTAATGGAGGTGTGCAAGGGGGAGGAAGTGAAGGTGAAGAGGAAGAAAGAAGAATCAGCAAATAAAACTGAAGGTTTCAGAGAGTAGATAACATTAAGTTACAGTTCTCCAAATGATTGCTTTTTCAAAAGCTACAGCAAATTTGAAGTTTTAGAAAATTTAGGGATCAGTTTGTTGAAATTTTTAGAGAAGAAACCGATCATGCTAAAACTTAGAGCTTTCTGGAATTTGCCCATGAGATAATATAACCTATTCTTAATTTGTTCTAAAGATTAATAAAATTTGTCAATAAAGAATTTCATAGTCATGTTCATGATGTAAGTCAGCTGCAATTTGTTGTTTCTTAGTTAAAATCTAAAGTTTTAGCTAACTCTATGTTTAACTTTATTGTTTGTCAGTTTAGTGTTGAAAATTCTTTTATAATCTAGCTTAAACATTTAAAAAATTATAATTAATACAAATTTTAGAATTCATATGTATCTGTACTAATCCTTCTATGATCCAATTTCAATTAGCTTGTTTTATATCTTGAAACAGAAATTTATATACTTAATTAAATGTCCATATCTAACTTGAATATTTTGAATCTAACACAGTTTAAAAATTTTTAAGTTATGAGCTATGTATCAAAAGTCTTGTAATTATTATTTTCAAATATGATAATTATGAAGTTCAAAACAGTGCATGTATTATTTCACCATTTATTTACTTTTTCCTTTACACACTATGAACTCTGTGCTACATGTGTAAATGGTCCATTTGAGTACTTTACCTACATAATTTCCTCAAGGATCAAGATTCTCTCCTTGTGTTGATCTCTCAGTATGATGAAACCATTAAATAATTTGGCACCCAAAAGAATAGGTAAGGTATATATTATCAGAGAGATAGCTGCTATGAGCAGTATTCAAAAGTGAAATTTGAGAGGAACAATAACCCTACTTATACTAATCTGTATTTCACAATGGCCTTGACTTACGAGCTCTTTCTTCCCTGTGATGGAAAGAAGAGCATCTTGGAAAGTGGAAGGAAAATCCAGTTAGGAGAGCTCAAGACAATGAGCTCACAACTCCAGAACTTCCCTCTTATTTCTTTCTCCTCTTTCACTCTTTTCTCCTCTCCCAATTCTCTCCTCCTCTGTACTTCTCAACTCAATTGCAAGGATGAGGATCAGTTGAATCAACAGATTGGCTAAGCCAAGTTGATTCAAAGTGATACCAGCTGATCCAGGGATGAAGATTATAAATCTTCTATCACTTCACAATATCAGCATTGGTATGATCTTGATCTGAAGTGCAATAAACGAGTTTTGGTGCATCATTTCAAGTTATAAAGATTAATTAGTACCTACAGATTCTTCAAATCCTGTGGAATTAGCTAGTACGATAAACTGGTATATTCACCTATGAAAAATTAAAATGTTATAATTGTAAGTGGAACTCCTATATCCTGTGCTTTCTTTTGATATTCAGTTATTTACGCTCATCAACTAAAAGCTGCTTAGAGTGAAGCTCATTCAAGAGAATAAAATAACCCTTAAACAAATAAAAATAAAATAAAAACTGGACTGTGTATATTATATACGATTAATATGGTATACATATATAATTACAAGAAATAAAGAGTGAATTGTGGATTTTTTTATGATTTACACTTTCCCTTGGATGAGGGTCTATTGAAGAAGTCTTGGTGAAGATTCCAAAGTCCAATATAAGGAATAATGAGGAAGAGCGTAGAAAGGAAATGGATAGGATAATAAGAGGATCCTTGGCAACTATAATACCCAAAAGGCTCGAACTACAAGGAACCAAGTTCGCAGCAGTCTAAAGGTGGTTACAATTATGCTCAAGATAGAATAGCTAAGATTAAGAAATCCTTCACTACTACAAAAGGTCTCATGTCAATCCTTCATATCCCCAGGGATGGAATGATCTTATCACTGACCATATGATAGAAAAAGAAACCTGTTTAGTTGGAATTGTATAGGTGCTAGTAGGAAATCAGAGAAGGGATATCTTGTATCTCGAGTTTGGCAGTGATTAAACTACAGAAAACTCATGTTTCAATATCACAAACCAAAAGGATATTCATTCCAATTATTCAGATTTCAAAATTTTTGGACTATCCTAATACACCCGAGAATGTGGGGTTTGTGTGGCATGCTAATTCTACTAAGGGTGGTCTGCTCCAGTCTTTTTCTAAAAATCATAGCCTCATTAAGGTTATTCCTTCCCGTTGGAATTGTAGAAGGTCAGAATATACTCCCTCTATCCTCTAGAATAATATTGCCTCTTTGGAAGCTAAGCATAGCATCAACAATTAATCTAATGGGGAGGAAATTTGACTTAGGAGTATGTACAATCATAGCATGGCTCTTTCAAAAACAATTAAACCTCAAGTGATGAGTTAAAACTAAATATTGTTGGATCAATAAAGGGGACGGAAACTTGAGATTTACCACAATTTGGTCACTACAAGCCAAAAGGCATAGGAATTTTATTATAAATATTATGTGATAATTCATACAGAAACTAAAGAGATTATGAATGCCTTTACCCAATTCTACAAAAATTTGCGGCCTGAACCTATTGTCGCTCATTCTAGAAATGACTACTAACCAAATCTTAGGGGTTTCGATAATGAGGATGCTAATTCTCTAAGTAATCCTGCTATCTTCTATCTTAGTGTTGTCTTCTATCTGGGAATAAAACTCCTATGCCAAATAGATTTACAATTGAATTCTATAAAAAAAATACTGGAATATTATCTCTTCCTTTATAATATGCATTTAATTGTTTCTATGAGACTTCTAGGATTCCTAAGGATTGGGCTAAGACTTTTATGATCTTTATTCCCATAATTAAAAATCATGTTGAGGTTAAACACTAGAGGCTTGTTTCTATATGTAATGTGCATAACTATATTCTTGCAAAGGTTTTAATTGATTGGACAAGCTCACTTACACTACTTGATTTCACACAAACAATAAACCTTCATCCTAGGAAGAGATGGTCATGAAAAAAACTTTATTGTCCAAAAGGTAGCCTACTCCTTATGCAATTCTAAAGGAAAATTTAACTATGGTATGGTTAAAGTTGATTTGGAAAAGGCTTGCTATCCTGACATATTATCACCAAAGTTCTCAAACTGAGGAATTTCCTAATAAATTCATTGGACAGATAACATCAATGGTAATTACTCAAACTGCTTCAAGGGTTGAAGGGGAATAAAGCAGGGTGATCCGCTCTCAAATCTTAATTGCATAACCAGAGTTGTGCTAATTGGTAGATAAGTCCATCTTGTTTTAGAAACAATCCCAAATTGACAATATTGTGTATGCTAACGTATCATATCAAGCATTCATGCCACTGTAATTTTTTTTCATAGAGGCAGACCTCCAACGTATCATTATCAAGCATTCATGACAATGAAAAAGATGAATATAAAAAAGTTGGAGGTCTGCCTCTATGTAAATCCAACATAAATTTATAAGGAAAGTAACATTTCAGTTTGACATGTTCACCTTGGTTGTTTGGACTATCTGATCATCTTATGACCTAAACATGTAACTGATATGATTTCATAGTATTTTTATTCATCCTCTCCTCATAAATCCTACCTGTACCATGCATTATGTGGCTGCATGAATAGACTCGTTAAATATACCTTTCTTATCCAGCGCATTAAAATTTAGTTATCTTGAGATATATCACTAGTTTGATTTTCCCAAAAACACACTTGCCTTGTGAAGAGAACTGTTTAAATTCAACTGAACTAAGACTTGTATGTACCGTACCAACCATTGCTTCTGCAATTAACACACATAAAATGTATGCTACTAACTAGTATAACAGTAGCGTAGAGGTCCTTTTACCCAATCGACTACCTCATTTATACTGATCTTATATCAAAATGATCAAGATGGAAGTCGCACATGCTACTTGTAATCTCCCTCAGAAGTTGACTACGGGTGCACTAAGAGAGAAATTCACCTTTAGCAGCAGCAATGACAGATCAACATTCGATTTTTTTTTTTCTGCAATTACCATTTGCAAGAAAATAAGAATCAAGAAAACCGTGTAGAAGGCACATCTCCAAAATTTGCAACGTACAAGAATCAATCGTATTCAGCGAAAACGGGATCTCGGATGTCACCTGGGCGATGACGCCGGAGACGCCTCCGGCGAGGGCTTTCCCAAGGAGCGAACCGTCCGGCGCCGCGGCAACTCGGAGGTGCTCGTAACTGACGATCCGTATGGGGGTGTAGAACAGGTGGCGGAGGACGGCAGGAGAGAGGCCGCTGTAGAAACCCAATACGCCGCCCTTCCTCCAGATCTCAGCTGCAACGCGGAGGGAGTTCCCACCGGCGGCGGCGAGCGGGCGGGTGCGGGACGGGGGCCGAGAGGACTCGCCGCAGAGCTGAAGCCGTGTCTTTAGGATGTCTATGGGGAAGGTCGCAGTCTCCGCCACCGCCGCCGAGAGAGAGGCCAGGCCGATCTTGGAGGCTGTTCGGAGCTCCAACGCCGCTTCTCTTCGGCCCCCGCCCATTTTTCTCGAGGCCCGGCTAGAGAAAGGGAAGGACTGAATTAAAAATTGAAAGGGAGAACACCCAAATTCAAAAGCACGAATGCCGACTGTAATTTTATCTGACTGGATCGATTTAAGTTCTGATTGAAACGCGTAATTGATGGTTTGTATGGTGCCACTTCTTAGGAAGAGAAGATTTATGGTATGATTAATCTTGCAAGTAAAGAGAAGTCACATCAGCATCTGAAATCAATCTTTACTAAAATATTAGCTCACTTGTAAACTCATCTATCCAGAATTTTCATTACGCTGGCCGAGATATAATAGGTTTTGAAGAGAGTGATATATCAATCAAAAAATTAATTATCTTTAATATCTTAATTTTTATATTTTTAAAAATTATTTTAAGATTCTATACTTATAAAAAAATATTTAATTTCGTTGACGAAAATATCATATGATTTATTATTGAACACTTGATTCTTTCTCATTTTAGTTTACTATTAAACACGTATAATATTTTCATCAATAAAATCGATATTAAATATTTTATTTTTATAAATATAAAAATCTTAATTTAATTTTTTAAAATATAAAAAAATAAATTATTAAAAAATAATTACTTGTACTTAACCCTATCATAAGATGGAGTGATATATCTTTAAATACTAAGCTACAATTCAAACAGTAATATAGTGATATACCATCAAATCCAATTATTAAAGATTGAGGAATCAATATCTCATTTGATAAATTTTTAAATATATTAAACTAGTTTAACTAATAAAAGTATAATAATATATTCTGATTCAAGATTTAAATTTTTATTTACTAAATTTATATATAAAATATTGATTTGATGACGATAAATCATACCAATTTACCAAGATTCAAAATCTCATAATATCAGCTAAATTGGTTAATCAAAACAGGACTATTCATGTAAAAATCTTAATATCAAATCCCATCAGCACCCGGCGGACAAAAATAAAATCTACTCTTTGCATAATGATATCAACCATGAATGAAAAAAGTTCAGCTAAATAGTGATTGGACCAAGTTAAAAGGAAAAACAAGATGAGGCCATGGTTAACCAAGAGTGATGCTGGCAAGTCATCTATCTATAGAACATCTTGAATGTTTGTAGCTCTTGGCAGTGGAAATTGCATGGCTTAACAAGCAAATCATATGAGTTGCTGACGTATAACCAACCAACATGCTCGACCAAAAGCAGGCTTTTTGCCGTAACTATCACATGGTCGGAAATGTCAGTGATGAGAATGGGAAGAGATAAAGCTCACTGACAAAAGAGCATGCAAGAATAAAAGATCACTATGAGAAGAGCAAAACAGGATAGACGAGAAGCTAATTCTACAATATTATTTTGATTCTACAGCAAATGATGAAATACCCTGGTATATACACAACTGCCCTACAAGCTAAAATACAAGATATTCTGGTTGTCGAGGCCTCCTTTACCATGGACCTGTTTGTGTCCTCCTCAAGCACTTCTTCTTTGGTCCATGCTGCTGATTGATCATCTGCAAGACCTGTTAGAACCAAATTTAACCTTCTTTGACGAACGTGGAACTATGTCCTCGTAGTAAGTTCAAACTAGGATAAAAAGATAAGAACTTGCAACAGTAGCAACAAATGGCTTCTTTCTAGCTGATCTTACCAAGTCACTGATACATATCAAATTGTTAGTTATTATCGTATCACGGAATGTATGCGTTAATACCATTTTGTCGCACTACACAAGGGATTATTTTTGGTTGATGATACTCTATTATTTAATGTGTCACCTAATTAACCTATACCCTGGTGAACTTGAAGTGAGTTAGGTGGAGGCAGGGTTTGGAACAATTGCTTGGAGCAGCAAATTAAATATATTACATGTTACAAATCTCACGAGCAGCGTAGAAGATTCTCCTTAAGAATGCATCTTTTTTACCATAGTTCTTAGTATTAACTGATTGATTGATTTCTTGACCTCATAGCCACAAATTGATTGAAAGTAACTAAAGTTGATCAAACTTAATTGAAAATTGCCAATTTTACTCAATTCTACTTCATTCAATGGCCTTGAAGAAAAACAATTAGAAGAGGGGGAAGAAAGGCAGAACCACAATTATGACTGTGAAATAGAGATGATACTAAGGACCGCAATTTCGAGTACCAAGTATGCTTGGTGTACTAGACACATGGTACACCGGAACATACCACCGCACTGATGAAATCAAGAAAGCAATTTCTACAATATGAATCACAAAAAGGGAAAAATTCTAAAAAATCCTTACAAAATAGGAATATTTTTACAAGAAAATTAGCAAAATAGAAAGTATTCTAAATCAATCTACAATCTTAAATATTAATGAAATTTCCTTGTACTATAATATCTTCAATCAATCTTTGAATCCTTTGATCAAGCTCAAAACTTCCCTTTTTTTTATTTAGAATCTTCAATCAAGCTAGTTGTCTCCTACATTTTGCCTGGCTTTCTTTTTTCTTTTCCTTGAACAAACATAGTAACTAATATTAGTAGTAGATGTTTCATATGACAACTTATGAAACAAAGGTGTATCAGGACACCACATCACTTGCAAGAGACATCCTAAACTAATCAAATTTATTTGAAAAAAATAAATCAAAACGACCACACATCATTAAAAATGTAGACATCAGGTGTATCAGGACACGATGAAAATGACAAAATCAAAATTAGTTGTTATTGGTGGCATTAAATAATAAATATGAAACAAAGAAAAGAGGGTAGAAGAGGAGACAACAAAAGATGAGATTCGATTAGAGCAACTAGAAAGGAAAAAAGAGAGGACACCTCTAATTGAAACTAAAGAGCAGCATAGGCTGGCTCAAGAAATTGCTAAATCAAGGCAATCAACCAAAAGATGTGCAGATCCATGCTGGACTAATATGGAATAAACCAGACAATCAAAATTTTGTTCCTTAGCCTCAGAGCCCCTAGCACGTTGACTAATTTAGGTTTAAGAGTTACAAAAACTTCAAAGATAACAAAATAAACAATTTATCTATACACACTTTTAGAATCTCTGAAGCCACATGCAGCAGAGAAGGATCAACGTATTTTATGGGTGGTTGTCATTCCATCAACTAATTCATGTATGGGTTATTTCTTCCCATGAAATTTTCTTATTGTTTGAGACTCATTTTACTTCAATGTTTTCCTCAACATGCTAAACATCTTTATTTAAAATCAGATAATAAAAATAAGTCACTGCAGTGAAGAGAAAAGCATATCTAGAAAAGCTGATTGTTAATATGGTGACTATGCTGAGTTGCTTGAGTTGCACAAAGGCAATTAGCTTGACTTGGAAACGTTTATCCAATAAGAACAAATATCCTTCAGTCTAGCAACAAATTTTCATCAGTAACATAATAAAGAAAAGAACATGATGACTGATGGAAAAGAAAAATATACATCATAGCTAGAAACTACCAGCAGTAGAGTCAATCATTATGCATTCAGTAGGAAATGAATATCATGAAATTCTGTACCAACAGCAGACATGATTATATATATGGTGGGAAAATATCTAGATTAATGATCAATCTAAAGAGAAAAAGTTACCTGATTTTTCTGCATCTCCATCATTTCTTCCTACAAAAAGTTGAAGAGGCTCATCAGAGGTTCTGTCTTTCTTACTTGCTCATAAAGTTGTAAACAACATAGTATGGCTCGTGAATATCAAAGTTTGCATCTAAATGCAGACCCAACTAGAACAATACATGCTGTAATGTTGGAACAGGACATGCCATTGGTATGGGGAAGCATAGACACATGATCTATGCTCATGGTTATCAAAGATCATGATGAACTCAGCAAGGTGAAGGTACTTATTTTGGGAAATTTCTTTGCCATTTCTACTATCAAATAACAGAATTGCAATAGAGTTAAATGTAATTATCCAATACTTTTTTGAATCTGGATTTTCTAAAGCACAAACATCAAATCAGGATTTACAATTAGTCACAAACTACCACTCTCATTTTTATTCCGCTTTGTGACATCTCTATCTCGGATATTCACATAGAAGCTGCATATTTAGGTCTTATGAAAATCCAAGTGCAAGGGGAACAAAGAGTGATGCTCTTGGAAATTTGAAAACTGACATGAAAGTAGCGGTAACAAACAAGAAAATGGTTATTAATCTATCGTTACAAAGGATTCCGATGAATTACAAACAGAGGAATCATGATATCATAAATCAGACATGTCAATACAGTTGAGAAAACCACCTGTTTCTCCTGCAATTCTTGATTTTGTTCTTTGAGTTTTGCTACCTCAGCTTCCAGCTCCATAGTATAAGCCTAGGTCAAATCAGAATTGTTAATATGCAGAACATACGCGAGTCTTGAATAAAGTTAATAGCATCTACATAATATCCATTTAAAAAAGAGAAACCAGCAATCAACAAAAGATGAGATTCGATTAGAGCAACTAGAAAGGAAAAAAGAGAGGACACCTCTAATTGAAACTAAAGAGCAGCATAGGCTGGCTCAAGAAATTGCTAAATCAAGGCAATCAACAAAAGATGAGATTCGATTAGAGCAACTAGAAAGGAAAAAAGAGAGGACACCTCTAATTGAAACTAAAGAGCAGCATAGGCTGGCTCAAGAAATTGCTAAATCAAGGCAATCAACCAAAAGATGTGCAGATCCATGCTGGACTAATATGGAATAAACCAGACAATCAAAATTTTGTTCCTTAGCCTCAGAGCCCCTAGCACGTTGACTAATTTAGGTTTAAGAGTTACAAAAACTTCAAAGATAACAAAATAAACAATTTATCTATACACACTTTTAGAATCTCTGAAGCCACATGCAGCAGAGAAGGATCAACGTATTTTATGGGTGGTTGTCATTCCATCAACTAATTCATGTATGGGTTATTTCTTCCCATGAAATTTTCTATTTAAACAAGAAAATAACATAATAGAGAAGAAGCATAGCCAATGTACTAGATTACAAGCATTATTGTGTCATGTGGCAAAAACTCTGCAGGCTCTATTGTTCTAATATAACCTAAGTTATGCTGACAAATTGTGACAACATAGTTGGGATTTTGGGCCAACCTTTTACTTCACTCATAATTTCATTTCCAAAGTCAAATTTTGGCACATAAAACAATCTACTTCTTAGATCTTACAATTATATACATTTTAAAAATTCATCAATTTAATCTACTGATCTCTTCCATGAAAATTTATAGAAGAAATTAGAAGAAAACACAAGTCTCAATTCAGTAAATCACCAACGGTTGAAGTTTTTGATACCACCTTCATGCATAACAATATTAAGCAAGACTCTTAGAAGTGAATGGGTTACGACAAAAAGAAAATATAAGGTTCTCTTTTGCTAAAGGAGAACGATATTCTTTAAATATCCAAGATGTAAAACTCTATGCTTAAAAGCATTATTCTGAATGAGAATAGATAACGCATTCTGTATATATATATACAAAAGCAATAATGGTTTTTATGGAGGAAATACTTGGTTCATGGGCTGATTCTCAATTAGTCATTAAGATTCATTACCAATCCAACTTGTTAGTAACAAAATCATAACCAATGCACCTATCCAGTCAATGTAACACTTTTTTTGTTACTGGACAAAGACAACAGACTTCAATTATGTCATGAAAGCCAGCCTATTAGCATGTTGATGGAATCATACTTGTCCACAAGGATTAGGATGCATTACACATTATGCACACTATAGGGATCTGACTTGGATGACATCTTCTCCACCAGATAATGTTTTATAGAAGTTTTTGTTATACAGATCATGAAAGTCATCCATCTTTTGGATGAATGTTATCATTGTTCACAAATAGAAATAAGAACTCGTGAAGTGAACTGCATTCAGATAATCTGCCGATTTCACTAGCATTTCACGGTTGATTAAGAACCCTCGATTTTATTCAAACTAACAACAATACTTAGTAGAAATATGAAAAAAGAAGAGAAGCAACTCAAGATCAGAAAGACTGACAAGTAATAGAATACCAAAGAACAGAGTCTCACATCTCATGAAATGCACAAAAAGAAAGGATTGTCTAACCAAACATAGAACACTGATCCTACTAAGTATAGCATTCTTTGATAAGATGGGCATGAACTATAGAGAAACAAGAAAAAATAAAAAAGTGCAACCATTCTAAGCAAAATAGACAACATAAGCAAAAAAACATTACTAGAAAGCACAAGAAAAAGATTACCTGCTTTCGGGCACGCGATCTAGCAGCAGACTCCCTGTTCTTTATCATCCTTCTCTGCCTCCTCTCCACAACTTTCTCGAGAGCTCCATTGCCCCTCCGTCCCCTCATCCCACCACCGAACACGTACGGAACGGGCGACACAGAAGACAGATCCCCGTTGCCTTTCCCAAGCATATCCGAAGACAGATGGTCTGCAGGGGAGCGTGATGCCGCCAAAACTCCAGCTGCGCCCAGACCAAGGATCCCCGTTGTCAATCCGTTCCTCACATCAGCATGGCCAAAACCAACAAGCCCTCCGCCTGTCATCCCTTGCGGATTCGCCAAGTCCACGCCATTTCCCAAGGTCATGGGAGGCGCATAAGGTCTGGCGGCAGTGACCGTCATCCCCAAATTGGCAGCTGAACCGTGAGGAATTGGAGCGTCCACTATGTTTCCGGTACTTCCAGCCGGCGCCTGACTGAATCCGAGATCAAGTCCAGCAGAACTGTTGACGGCCGGCAAATCGCCATAAAAGACGCTGGTGTCGTTACTTGTATTGTTGGTCGGCCTCGAAGGCGCCTGCGGCGGAGCCATGTCCTCCCTCACCACTCCGGCCCGCACCAAGAACTCCTCGAGGGTCATCTCCCCGAGGGTGTACTGCCGCGGGACATCCAAGGCGCGGACGGCCGGCACCTGGCTGCAGGAGGAGGAGTGGCCTATGAGGTCCCGCCAGACCTCGTCGACCGTCTTCTGGCTGAGGGTTCTGGGCAAGGTGAGCGAACCCTGCCGCTGGAGGCCGGAGCCGGGACCGCTGCCATCGCCGAGCGCGGCGGTCATGGCGTAGCTCTCCTCGGCCGTCCATATGTTCCTAAGCAACTCGTCCATGTTCATCGACCCGAAGTCCTTCCCGATCCCTCCCAACGTGCTCTGGAACTCGTCCATCGTAAGCGAGTAGACCGACCCCTGTCGCGCCAGCGGCGGCGGGACCGGTGGCTCCCCACCCGCCCCTCCTCCTCCGCCTCCGAGACTCTTGAAATCCATCCCCCACCTCCTTCAATCTCCCTACCACCAACAAAATCATCAAGATCAGATCTCATAAACAAATCTTGAACAAGTTCAAGCAAAACCCAAGATGAAAATTCTTCCACAAATATAGACAAATAGCAGTAACAACACTTCACCCCACACTATTTTACAGAAACCAACATCTTAAAATATCTAAAATAACATCTTAAAATATCTCTAGCGAATCCCTGTTTGCCAAAATTGGCAAGGGAAACAGCACTTTCATAATTTTCCTCATTGTGTGCGCGCGCGTCTGTGAAAAAGAGAGAGAGAGAGAGAGAAGAGAGTGAGACCTTTTTGTCTTTGGTATCAAGTGGCGAGGGGTTCGCCGCTCGTCGCCTGCTACCCAGAAGCAGGTAATGTTGAGTCGAGGACGGCCAGGTGTCGGAACGCAGCGGTGCGCGCAGATATAGAGGGCGACGGGAGACTTCGCATTATAAAAAGGGGCCGGCTTCGCGCGACGTGGCGCGTTGCCCACGGGTGATGGCCCCAAACACCCAATAGAAAGCCGCCGTCTTGTGAGATCTGAACCGTCAATTTGCTATCAGACAAGGTCCGTTGGAGGGTCGGATTTGCATCGTAGTTTTTAATTGTGTATGATGATGCATGGGCTGATGAGAGCATAGCGAGCGGCCCATCGTTGGGTTGGGTTTTCGTGCAATGGAGGCGTGCCTTAGTCGTCGTCCTTTCTCAAGAGCACCATTGGATGCCGATCGAACGACGATGGGGACGCCTTGCAAGGCGTCCACGAGGGTCCGTGCCTCAAAGTGTTCCTTCCATATGGAGGTTTCTTTAAAGGACATGTTTTCTGATAGATTCTCAATGCTGGATGCACTCTCCACTTGAGAATAGTGTCCATTTAGGTGTCTTGATCTATGACGTTCTATTTAATCCCTCATCCCACGCTGAAAGCGGAGGAGATTTTGGTTGATTTATGATGTTTGTTGGGTTTAAAAACTATTAATTTAGACTATTTAGTCTCATCAAGTTAATAAGTTATTTATCCTTGTAAAAAAAATATTTTCCGAATCCTCAAATCTCTATCATTGGCTTCCACTTGGCCTTTGCTATCCTTATATCTAGGAAAGGTCCTCTCGAGATGCCGATTGTTCAACAGGCAACAGTGCCAGCACATGGTACAATTTTCCATGCAGTTGATGTGGCACAAAGAAGTCCTCTGTTTCCACGTTTTCTTTGTTCTTTGTGGATTTGAATGTTGAATATCCTTGTCTTCATGTTAATTGACCAATTGTTAGTAATGTTGCCAAATGAAGTTATTAGCTAGAGATTTTGTTAGACCAACATAAAGTTCTAACATCAAAACATGACTTCGTCACTCATCATTTGTAAGAAGAAAAAATATATATACATATATAGCCAATTGATCCATTAGTTTATTGGTTTATCAAGATAGTTTGATTTCAATGCAAAATTGTTAGCCAGCATTTAGCTGAACTTTTTTGAAACCAAGGATTGTGATGATAGAAATCTTAGTCCCTACTCTTTTTCTTTTTCTTTTTTTTATTCATGTGAAAAGTGCATCTTAAGGATGGAAATCTCTATTTTATCTTTGTTTTTTTTAGTTTTATATTGTTTAACTTCTTACCACTAATAGTGACATTGTGAAAAATGTCGTAAGATCCTAAGCTCAAATCTCACCTTCGTCGCTACTTATCCTTTGTAAAAAATATATATTAACTTTGTAGTTGCATCTAAATTTATATCGATTCTACATTATACTTAAAGATATTTAATTCATCTGAAATTATCTGAAATTATTTATTTATTAAATAAATTATATCATAGTCATTTTTATGCTATAAGGTTGTATCTCTATGTCATGTTGGGTTCGAGATGTATTATTGTGCCGAATTCAAAATTGATACCCTTATTAATATTAAATTATACAAAAAGAAGCATGAATGTATTTTCAAAAAAATTATAGGTGTACATATTGATCATTTGAGTGTAAAACTGCAAGATAATGAAGGATAATGAAGTTCGATCAAGTGAGGCGGAAAGAATAAATAATTGAAGGTCAAATAAGGGGAAAAAATTGAAGTTCATTATCTTATTTCCTTATATTTTGAGGAAAATAAATAACTTCTCTTTCTATCTCCTTTTTTTTTTGAATTAAAGTAAACTTTTCATGTAGCATATTGAGAGTTTTTATAGAGATTTCTCACATGAGTAGGTAAGAGAAGGCATTTTTTTATGACAATGTTCTCCAAAGTCCTATCCAAGTCTGGCTTTAGTCTTGAAAATAATAATTTTCCCCAAGACAAAGACATTAGGTTCAGGAATTAGATATTTTATTGAATATATTAGTAAAATGTGGACATTAATTGAGTTGTAGTTGCAATCATTCCCTTTATTGAGATAATTTTAATTATAAAGCATAAGGTAGCATTGGAAATGGCTGTTGTTAGTTATCATGTATGCAAAGCATTGCTTCAAGCATTTTTGACATTATCGATCTCCAGCATTAAACATATATTAGGTTTTTCTTATTTAGCATCAGTATTCGATACATACATGCACCTTGTGCTTGATCATTCTACTAGGGTTCCATGTTCTCCATCTCTGCAGCTTCTTCCAGTGCCTTGGGAACGCCAAGACTTGATATCCTGTGGGACTGTCGAGAGATGATGCTCGTCGTCGGGGGGCTTTCAGCGAATATGATCTCGTAGCCATCTCTGAAGCTATCCATTCCTTGGGCTAACAGCTGCCAGAACAGACCACCTGCGCAAGGGCCTCCAGCCTTGGCTGATGCATATATTGCATCGTAAATGGTGGCGTAGAAGGCGTCCCTTTTGCTCACGGTGTACCCTGCTTGCCTCGACGACTTGCCGAATTCTGTCACCATGAGCGGCTTCCCAAGAATTGAACCTGCGTCTTGAATGTGAGACTGGATCCAGCTCAGGAGGAAGGCCAGTTGACCGTCGTCGTTCGATCCTGGAACCCTGTAAATTAATGGTGCAAGGAATTAAGCTTAGAGAGCTGATGATTTGTGTGGAGATTGTAGCTGGGTTGAGCTCTGACAGAACGCAACAGGATCGACCGTACGTACTACTACTTACCATTGATCCGGGTATGCATGAATGGTGGCGAAGTCGATCCCTGGAACTTGGTTGTCAGCGATGAAATCCGTACCGACTTCGTAGCCGGGGTTGTATTTCTTCCTCTCAGGCATCGACTCGCCGTAGAAACCCTCCATGCCAACCTCCACCATGTGGTTTCTATCTGTAGACTTCACGTGAGCAGCCATCTCCGCGATCCAGGACTGTCAATGAATTCCGATGCCGGCCGTAAGAATCACCATAAACAGACTGAAAAGGAAGAATCTGAGAGGGATCAATGAACTGGCTGTGGCAAACTTGGAGAGTTCTTCCTGAGAGGTCGCTTTGGCATCGCGGCTCGTTCATGAGCTCCCATGCGAAAACGGTGGGATCATCCTTGTACGCTACTCCAGTGATAGTGTTAACCCTGGCGAGAACAGTCTGATATAGACAACAAAATCTGTGAAGTTCCACGTATAGAAGCCAAGGTATACATGCAATGGAACAGTAGCGACAAACTTGTCAGTGTACGCACGTTGACATGGTTCTTGTAGAATTGCTTCACAACTTCGTTCCTGAAGAAGTCATCTTCAGACCCCAAGTACTGACCCTTGTCTCTTGCCCATTGCACATACTGCTGCTTCCCTCCGAAGCCCTCCCAGTTGTTGACCAAGCTCAGTATCAGATGCACACCATACTTCTTGGCTTCAGAGATCACAAAGTCCAAGGCCTGAATCGATTCCATTCAGCCAAGAATAAACCGATATCGTTGTCAGAATTAAGAAGCATTCTTCATGATCGGATCTGCTAAATCATTCTTGTACAACATAACAAATTGACTCTATTATCAATAATATAGTATATATATTTACCTTAAACATATTCTCATTGTATACACCGGGAGAGTACTGCAAGGGTCTATAGCCTCCATCACTGAAAGCCCAAGTCCTGATCACTCTTAACCCGAGAGTAGAGGCCTGCTCAAGAGTAGAAGACACCTTGTCCCTCTCGGCCGGATCCGCAGCCATGTACATGAGCCAGTACGAATTGAACCCGTTCGAATAGAACGGCCGGCCGTCAATAACGAAATGAGTTCCCCTGGTCTTAGCAAAGCTGGAAGGACTGTAAGCACTACCATGGAAGGCTAGCAGAACAATGAGAAGTACGCTGCACAAGGTTTTCTTCTTCTTCATCATCTTGCTCATGATGATCTCTGCTGTGGGAGTAGATCTGTAATGTACAGGTTTGGACCAAGTGCAAAGAAGAAGCTCTTGCACAGAGACTATATAAAGTTCAAAGACCTGCAACGATAGAAAGGTAACCTTCCCTTTGAACTGATAAGATATGGTGCAGTGGAACGATCCTGCAACTGTAGAGAGTAAAGGAGACCTTAGAAGCTATCCACCATTGTGGGGATGGAGTTTGAGGAATTCTAGGGTTTCTTTAAAGCTGTAAGCCCATAAGTTAGTTGCGCAAGTTGGTTAAACTTTTGGAGACACCCGCTTTCATCCGCTCCGATGCTTCCGTGATTGGTTTAAATATGGGTTTTATAGATGAAATATAAATTATGGGCTTCATTAATATACTGAAATTGGTTGAATATAGCTCAGACATGATCAAATCCGGACTAAACAGTTAACTAGATGTTTGATTGGTACTTTATTTCGCTTAATTCCTAGATAATAATGATAAGAGTTTGAGTAATCATGAATCACCTGTGATGTGCGGTCAAGATTTTTTTATATATATATATATATTCCCTAATTGGATTTTACTTGTAGGCACCTTTTATTTTATCACTTTGATGCAAATATTCTTTCGTTCTCCATTAGTTGTTCACTATCAATCAACTTGGTCTTTGCACTCATTGTGAGTAATGTCACCTCCTCCGTCTTTGTCATAGTACTTACGCTATTCTTTGTTACTATTGTCTGCATCATTGTTGCCTCCTCATCTTTAGTTCCCCCCTTAGTCATCTCACATTGTTATCATCATCCTACCTTCTACCAACCATCATCTTTGTCTTAGTCAATACCTCCCCTCCCATTCAGTAGGGAACCTCCCTTTAGGTTGTCCATGGCATCCTCTAGTTTCACTCATGCGATCTTATCCTTCTAACCTCAATCATATTTTCCACATTGCTCGCGTTGCCCTTCGTCGCTCTCCCTTTCTATTTTAACTATCTTGTTTTTATTCTATAAATAATATATTTATCAATCTCTCAATCTTATTGAATAATTAATTCAATATACCTAAAATATTTATTTAAAAGAATTACTTACCCATTTAGCATAATTATATTCTCCTATCTATTCCTAATATTATTAAAATTATGATCTATATATTTTTAGTCCTAATCTAAAACTTTTAGTTTCTAAGGTTTACCTTAATAACTCTAGTTTAGAATTAATTCTATTTAGACTTATATCAATTAAAATGATATAATTAGCAAATAACATAAAGTGTATGCTATAAATGACTAGTAAGTTCACTTTGGTTTTAACACTAGTAATTACTTTATTATATGTATTCTCAATAACATCAATATAGTTCATGGCTATTTTATTTTCTCTTAAAACCCATTATAATGAATCTTTAGGATTTTGATCGTAGGCTTTCTCTAAAAAGATAAAAAAACATATGTTAATATTTATTTTTCTCTTTGTACTTTTTTTGTTAATTATCTTAATAAATAAATAAATTCTATTGATGATAGAAAAGTAAACTAATTTTTAGAGATATATATTTTTTGAAGTCTTATCATATTTTCAATAACAGTTTTTTAAGTTTACTCATGATTTTAATTCTTTTATAATTATACTAATTTTATATGTCACTCTTATTATGATAACTTGATAATAATTTTTTTTCATCATTTTTTAATCTCATAAATGTTAAATAAAATAGTTAACTAAGTTACTCCTTGATCTCTTAAACTTTTAGAACCTCAATTCAATACGGATACGATTAGGTCACACACTTTTAGCTATTTTTATTTTTAAAAAATATTTTTATTTTATTAATTGTAATTTTATGAATGAATATATGATTATTAAATCTACACAATTATTTTTCATTAAAACTAAGTCATTTGTGGAATATTCATTAAATAATTTTATTAATAAAAATAATTATCCAGTTCAAAAAATAGCTACATGAAATATAATCCGATACTAATAGCTCAGTGAATAACAATATAAACGAGTCGGAAATGTACTGAGCAAATTTTTTGAAGGAATAAAAGTGTTTGATACATCTCCTTAAGGAGATCTCAAGTCGTAACAAAGTGTGATCTCGGTCGGTAACCAAAGAACCAGCAACAAAATGCCTTCTCAGTTGGGAACGCATCCTCTCACGTCTTAGTTGGGATGTTTCCCACATCGTGTCTGGTAGACGAGTTATATGTCATATACATCAATCATCAAGCATACGGTGAACTGTAACAATGGAAAGCCGTCTTCTTACTAGTCTGGTAAAGTATCTGATGCCAAGGCATCACGTAAAATTGTTGTTGTGTTGCTATCATGTAATTTCGTACCGTGCATTCCCAAGTATTATCCCTGCCACCTGTCTTTGTCATTTGATTGTTGGATTGCGTGACCCAGTCGGTAGTGGGCCCGTGTCTCTCTTGCTATAGATTTCAAATCGGACGTCTTGATCAACTCCGTCTGTTGGTCGATTCATTAGGTGATCAAATACTAAATGGAAGATGGAGTTGCGGTTCTTGGCAGGGGCAAGAACCAAGTCATGGAACTGCCGCCTGGATTTAGGTTCCAGCCCACTGACGAGGAGCTCATCACCCATTACCTGGCCAAAAAGGTTACGGATGCCAGTTTCCATGCCGTAGCTATCGGGGAGGTCGACTTGAACAAGTACGAGCCCTGGGATTTGCCTTGTAAGTCTTGCTGAATCTGCCGACTCCTCTTGTTTCGGGAAGTCGAGCATCCCTGTCTTGTTACATTGTTGTTTCTTGATTCACTCACTCGTAGTGAGAGCGAAGACGGGGGAGAAGGAGTGGTACTTCTTCTGCGTGAGGGACAGGAAGTACCCGACTGGACTGAGGACGAACAGGGCAACCAAGGCAGGCTACTGGAAGGCCACGGGCAAAGATAACGCCATCTACAGAGAGAAAATCCTCGTTGGAATGAAGAAGACTCTGGTGTTCTACACGGGCAGGGCTCCCAAGGGAGAGAAGAGCAACTGGGTGATGCATGAGTACCGACTGGAGGGCAAGTGCTACGTCCACAACCTTCCGCCCAAGATGATAGCAATGGTACGTACTCGCCGGTCTCCTCTCTTCCTCGGCTCTTTTTACCTCTCGGAGTCGGAGGACATCTTGTTTAGACCGTTCGATAAGATGCTACATGCACTCCTCAATGCTTTTCCATCTCTGGCGTGTATAGAACGAGTGGGTGGTCTGCAGAATATTCCATAAGATTTCAAGCATCAAGAAGCCGGTCAAAGCGGACGTTTCTCTCGTACCTCCGGCGAAGGAAAACGATGCTATCAGCAAGAACGAAGCCTTTCCCACATTCGACTCCCCCAACGTGACCTGCTTCTCCAACACAACGGGGATTAACGACGAGCTGTTAGACGAGTGCTTCCGATTCCCTTCTGCCGCGGCTCGCCAAGGTTCACCGACCCCTCGGTTCCTCTCCATGATGTGCCTGTCGAGCTCCTTGTGCTCGTCGGGCATGCAGTCCTCGCCCGATGTTAGCTCCGTGCAGAAGCAGATGAGCGGCACGGAGCTGCTTAGCGCGTCGTGGGACTCAGGGTTCACCTCTGTGATCTCTTCGATTGTGTCCAGCGACGAAAGCGGCAAGCGGCCTTTTGCCGCGCAGGAGATCCCATCGGCCTCGGCCGGCCACATACTGCTCGCCGATCGCTGTCTCTGGAACTATTGACGACACGGGAGGGATAAGAGATTCTCGCCAATTCCTGCCTGTGGAACTTGGTCGATCGGATTCCACGAGAGAGACAAAATGGGTGCGAAAATTACGGTCTTGTTGTTTCCATAGGAGCTTCTTATTAGCGTTACACTATGAGTGCAAGAGATTGTTTTGTATGAATATTGCCTTGTGTGTGTGTATATATATATAGAGAGAGTGTGTGTGTGTGTGTGTGTTCGAAGTCATCCTTTTATGAAACGAAACGTATTGCTTCATTCGTCAGTGCAACGAGAATTTTTGAGTTCAGAGATCCATTTCTGAGGTTCCTCTTCTTTTGGAATTGCTTTTTTCTTTGGCCTCATCAGATAAACACCAGTTTTTTCCAGTTGTATCTTCGATAGATGATGTGATTAATATTGGAATGGTTAGTGCATGATACATCAACATGTAAGTCACGAGAGTCGCATACGCTCTTGTCCTAATTTAGCTGACAGAGACGACGGACCCTCAATTATTATATGTGGACTTTTGTCGAATCAGTGTGAGATCAATAATACAAAGACCCACATCAAATAATGTCTCAGATGGTTACATCCATAAATCTATTCCTTTTGCCGATCACATGTTATTGGCACCGTCGTCTCGAAAGTTACTGCCTAATAATTGCCTCTTGGGTGATCCAAACCGTGTATTCTCTTCCCATGATACTAAGCTCTTAAGTAATTGTGAGTCCAGTTAATGAATTCTGTCACAGTATGCGTTTACATCGAAGAACAGTGGATGTGGAAGATACTATTTCTGATAGTGTTGCTGCCAAACGAATGCCGAACGATAAATCCTACACAAGGCCAAACGTGTTGTGTCATAATATATGCAGCAGTGTCATCACGGGATTGGATCATTGTGGAATCTGGCCAGTGGACAACGCTGCGTTTGAATAATCTGACCCTCCTATGCCTCCAATGCTAAATACGGTGCATTGGTCCTTTATTTTCGGTGATTGATTTTAAAGAAAACTATATTAGGCTAATTATCGGTCATTGTATTTTAAAAAGTTATATTGACATTCTTATAATTATAAAAGTAAACCATCGTTTATTTATCCTAATGATATTAGTTTTACTAAAGAAAATATAAAAATAAAGGGTAAAAAGATAATTTTGATGCTCGGTGGTGGACGACGATGCTGCTAACGTCAGTGGTGGTAGACAACAAGATAGATCCTAGTTTTGATCCCTTCCCATTTATATCTGCGTCGATGTCAATGCAGATGTTGAGCGGCCATTACACTAGACTTCGTGCATAAAAATAGTTGAGGATGTGGCCACCAATCTTGGTCATGCATGCCAACCTCCAGTCCTCACATCCTCGATCATCCACAACACCTCCCGTATCGATCGACAGTCACTTCTCCATCTTGACCACTACGCATGCCATTACGATTTTCAGTAGCACCATCAACTTCTTCTCAGATGCCTCGTTCTTGGATGACTCGGGGTCCTTGCCAGAGTCATTCTGCTCCTCCCGCGCAGAGCAGACCCACTAGGGGATGTTGACATTGTACTCCTCCACCAGGTCTTGGAACGGGATCTTCTTAGTGAGAAGCTCCAGGAGGAGAATGCCTACGTTGTAGACGCCAGAGAAGGGGGTGAAGGAGGGTTTGGGAAGGGGAGACTCAAGCGTGCGATAGAAGAGGGAGGAGGATGCAACGGAGGAGGAGGGGGCGGCGAGGTCGTGGGGTGAGGCTGGGGGACAGAGAAGGAGGGACGGGATGAGAGCAAAGTTAGTAAGACAGGACATGAGGTATGGCCAAGTAGGATATTGGAGGGCTTGAAGTTGGCATGCATGACTGACGGGTTGCTCTTATGGAGGTAAAGGAGGCTGATGGCCACATCCTCTACTATCTTTATGCATGATGTCCACTGTAACAATCACTCGACATCTGTATCGACACAAACAAAGATGCAAATAGGAAGGGGTCGAGGTTGAGATTCACCCCACCATCCGCCAGTGACACCACAATTTGCCATCGATGTTGTTTGTCATCAAGCATTAAAATTATCTTTTTATATTTTATTTTTATTTTTCATCAATAAAACTGATATCATTAGGGTAAATGGATCTAGATATTTTACTTTTGTAATTATAGAGATGTCAATATATTTTTTTAAAGTATAGGGATCGAAATAGTAAAGATTGCTAATTCATGAGTTTGTTGAGGTTGTCGTAGGCCACCAAAGCAGAGAATTCATGAGTTCTCCTTTGCTAGATTGTGGACTAAATGATTAAGGTCGTTGGGGAGGAACTCATGAATTATACATAATATTGATAGCTGACTTATTATTATAATATAATTTCATATTTCATTCTCATTTTACTCTCAGATCAACAATAATCATTTTAAACCATAATAACTTACAAATATCATGTGTCACGGCTTTGAATTCTGTCTTAGCACTAGATGACTGTTTCTTGCTTCACTATGTCACCAAATTTCCTTCTCAGATGGTATAATAACCTAAGGTTGATCTTCGATCAACAACTAATCTAGCCCAATCTACATCCGTGTAGGCCTCTACACTCAATTGCCATTCTCTTCTAAATAAGATGCCTTTTACTGGAGTGGACTTCAAATATTGTAGAATACTTTGAATGACTTTCAAATAAACCACTTTAGAGAATGCATGAATTGACTTAGTATACTCATTGCATAAGCAATATCAGATAGTGTCTGAGATAGGTAAATGAGTTTCCCAACAAGTCTTTGAAATCTTCCTTTGTCCAATATCATGTCTTCTATAACATTTTTTGTTATATGATTCTTTTATTATATGCTCTTGAAAAGTGTTGCAACCTGTGCACTGGGAGCCAGTACAACCAGGTCATGTCTCGAAAACACAAGCTCATCTTTGGAACCCATGTGACACTCTCAGATGTGAATTAGGTGAGTCAAATCCGGTTAGTATGATTCTGAGATACTGCTTGTTTGTCTACAATAGGTTTTGCGCTAGACAAAAGTGGTTGTGACCATCTTGAGATTCTGGAGTAGACCCGAGGTGTGCCTTGGCCTCATCGAGGCAGGTCTTCTACCCGTCATAACGGGCGTAGGGCTCTATCATAGTGGGCTTGATAGTCTGTCGTAGTGGGTCTTCTACCTGTTGTAATGGGCTTAGGGCTCCACCGTAGCGAGCCTCGTTGTTTGCTATAGTAGATCTTCTTCCCATTGTAACGGGTTTGGGGCTTCACTATAGCGGGACTCATCATCCGCCATAATGGGTCTTATTCCCATCGTAACAGGCTTGGGGCTCTACCATAGTGAGCTAGGGGCTCTGTTGTAGTGGGCTTCCTTTGAGCGGATCCAAGCATCCTTGATTCTTTATTTACTATTGCATCACATCGTGGTGGTGCTGAAGGGGTGGCATGCACTATATTGTGGTGAGCGTTGTTGAGTGGAACTTCAACCAGTTGCTTTGTCGGCTCGGGGTGCGGAAGGACTTTGTTGGGGTTTCGGGGATCTGTGATTGGCGCTTCAACTATCATCTTTTTTATAGTGAAACTATCATTAGATAGCTCTATCTGAACTCCTGAGGGTCGCTCCTTACTTTGCCAACGCCGACCCTGATTGTGAACTTCATCGTCATATAGTACATTGATACCATCGCCTTGAGCCAATTGAGAGTGTAGGTCGGACAATGATTGCATTGTAGGCCGAAGGGATGTCTACTACCATACACTTGGTCACTAGGGTCTTGGAGTGCGGCTCTTCAAAGAAGGTAACATGGAGGTTTATCATCTCAAGGGGAAAGATGAAATCCCTAGTAAACCAAGTTAGTGATGACATCATTAGGGAGAGGTCACTCGTTGTCAACCCAAGCTTCTGGAAGGTGTCGAAGTACAACACGTTGGTGGAGCTACCCATGTCAACCATTACCCTTTTCACCCAACGTTAGCTATCCTGACCGAGATCACCAAGGCGTCATCATGGGCGAGGTTGAGGTGCTTAGTCTCACCTTCTTTAAAAAGATTTTTTGACCCTTCCCCCCACCTCAGGCATTTATCTGTGGTGGTTCAAGCATAGGCCTTGCGTCCCGAAGGCCCTTCCTCCCCCACAAAGGAAAGTCCATCGAAGATGACAACAATCTGCTTCTCTACAGGGCCTTGTGGTCGAGGGGACAATTCATGAGGTTTACAGAGAAGCTTCCTGAGATGGTCCCTTCGGATGAGCTCCTCGATCTGGTACTTAAGGTCATGACACTCCTTCGTGTCGTGGTTATAATTCCGATAAAAACAACAGTACTTTGATTTGTCCCTTTGCTCTAGGGGAATTCTTAGGGGCATTGGCTCCTTCAAGAATCCTTTCTCCCTTATTTGGAGAAAGATCTTTGTCCTTGTCATATTGAGGAGGACTGGCCCGGGCCTCGAGTGGGTTGCCTCGAGTCTAGGGTGTCTCCTTCGCAATGAGCCCACAGTTGAGGTTCGAGGCGATTCTTGGTACAGTCTCTTGTGGGGCTCCTCATGCTGACCAGAGATTATAGCCTATGTTGCCACGTACTGGTTTGCTCTTTGGAACATTTCGGGGATGGCTGCCAGCGACCTCTCAACCAGTGGCCAGAAGAAGTGGGAGGGGCACATGCCTATCATGAAAGCTTGTATCACCAGAGAGAGGTGGGCATCTTGAACCCCTCATATCTCATTTTGTGAAGTGGGTGACAAAGCGAGAGAGTGGCTCATCTTCCTTTTGCCTTAGCTCGAGCAACATAGCTGCAAATGGCTTAGGGCATACATTAGTGTTGGGAATTTTAATGGCTTCAGATGACTATACCATTCATGAGCCGACCCCCTCAATGTTGTTGGGAATGCCCAACATATTAGTGTGTCTGACATGTCATATAACGATATTTGGGCCTTAAAAGCCACAGTATGCTTCACTGAATTGAACCTACCATCAAACACCTCCAATGATGATAGGCAAAAGTTGGCTTTGTTGGGGGGGGGGTGGGGTTCCCTCTTGGATGCTCGGGATGAATGGAGAGCAGTTCGAAGTGAGGTCTTCAGCCTCCTAATTCGAATGCTGGAACTCACATTGCACCTCATCCAAGCGTTGGTTGACCCGAAAAAATTAATCCCTAAGTGAGTCTTCCATTGAGTCGACAGATTGGGTGTCCAGCTCGAGTAGGGCAGATCCATGGGGAGGGGGTGCATCATATTCCACTATCGATGATAGTGGTGCTTCAGGTGACATCTCAACCTATCGAGGGCAACCTGAGTAGATTCGTTGTGGATCCACCGGAGAGACTCCAAGAGGCATGAGAGCAAGTGAGGGTTGAATCACCGACCTCAGTATAGGTGGCGGGGCCGATTGCTCGGCTAGTTATGGTAGGAGAGGAGCAATGGCCTGCATCATTCTTGCCAACATCTATACATGAAGGCTTCAATAAGGACAAGCAAGTGGCCAGCATTCGATCTCAAGGGGGAGAGCCTTGGGTCGTTGAACAGACGCTAATAGCGTCTTGGAATTTGCACGGAGGTGGAGGCATATACTTGTTGAGGCGCTTCAACGCTTGTTGAGGGGTTCACAGGTGGACGTTCTTGTGACATTCAGCTCTTTTTCTAATGCTAAAATGTTACAACCTTTACATTGTTGATTGGGGAGTCAGCACGACCAAATCTTAGGAACCCACGTGGCGCTCTTGGATCTGAGTTGGGCAAAGTGAATCTGGCTAGCGCGATCCTGAGGTGCGACTTGTTTTCTTGCGGTGGGTTCTATGCTAGACAAAGGTGGTTTTGATTGTCTTAGGGTTTTGGAGCTTACGAGGTATGCCTTGGCCTCCCTAAGATTCCTACACAAGATATTGACATTGGGAAAGTTCTCGGCTCAACCCCTCCGATGGTAAAGTCAGCGATGAAATGGGAATAATAGGATTTTTTTTCCTCTCAGATTTTGAAGGCTAGCTTTTATACTTGGGTGATTGGTGGCAGGAGGCGGATTACTCTTCTCCCCAATCTGTGCTTCTTCGGGAGCTCATTCATGTCAACGATCGACGATCGACTTGTACACTTCACTGTGATGCGTGAAGGACGATTTGGGCTGAAGATTGCAGGATAAGTGGGCAGCAACAGTTGCCTGTACCGAGCAACTAAGAAAAGGGGGAAGATGGGCCTCGTTGCTACGGATTAATGCTTCCTGTGGGTATGCAATCGAAAAATGGAAAGATGGGCTCCACCGTCTGAGATTAATGCTTTCCATGATTGAGTGTGGCGACCCTTTTCGAAATTACCATTGTTAAGGGGTGAAAGGTAATTTCCCTGCCATAGGGAGGGGGAGGCATGTGGGCTCCTCTGTATTACGTAGATGGCAGTGGATAGGTGGGTGTGATCAAAACTGACATCACCTTATTCCCTGATATCATATTTCTGCTGAGATTCTTATGATTTTATATTTCTGACCCTTTTAAGAATCTACTGATACCATGAAAACAAGTATATTTGTCTTCTTTTGTCTGCTTTACACTGGTAAATTTTAGTTTTTTTCAGTAATCAATTCAACAATATCTTTGTGATACTTAAGCAAGCAAAAGATATCGATGTTTGATAAGTTTTACAGCAATAAGTTATAAATGATGTCGAAAAGAAGGGGAGAAGAACCTCACATAATTTTATAATATACATGTAAAGAGTCGAGTTTTCTAAATTAATTACGGACATCCTGTCATTACATTATAAAATTATTTGATTTCTTTCCGATCATCAATTAGAATTCTAATGAACATTAATCAATAACTCATGAAACATAATCGAGGAAAGAGAGATTTAATTAGGTTATTTTTAGATTGAAAGAAACATAATTTAGGGTGTTAAACTGGACAGCTTCTAAATATTTATATAGTATTTCTAAAACTAATCCAACTCAACCCTATTGCTGCTCAACTTCTATTTACAAACTTCAGTTGAGAGTTTCCATCAAATTGTGCATAGCTTTTTTAATACAGGCTTTTAAGATATAATTTATTGGGTAACTAAAGGTCTGGCAATCATAGACTTGTGTAAAATTTGGTATAATCAAGCATCACAATAATTATCTTGCAGCAAACACTAGAATCTACTTAGATTTTGCAAAATCGTACAATAAAGATTTAGCAAAGGATCACAGATACATACTGATGCTCTCCACTGGATCATATTAAGGGTGTCTTTTTCTGAGACATCTGTAGCGCATCACCCATTCTAAAGAATGCCAGTCTTGTAGGGATGGGCAAATGAACCACTGTAGCTTAGACTGAAGTTTCCGGCAAGGAACTCAAAGCACTGATGACATGCTCATACACTTTGATTCCTTTGAGAAACACAGAGTCCATCAAAAACTGTACACGAGTCAGAATATCGTCAGATCAGCCAATGTAGAAGAAGAGAAGAATGGAAACAAATGAAAGATGAGTATGTAGACCTCGTTGTGATCATGGAGTAAGATTGGAGTATTTGCCATCGGTGAAAAGCCCAGGGCTGGAATTCCCATCTGTCTCATGAATCGAGCATCAGTAGTGGAAGATAAAATTTCTGGTTTTGCAAGTTTCCCTCCAGATGCCAGAACAGCTTGTTTGAATGCGGACCACCAAGGGTTAGACTCATCAGTGGGTGTTGCTAGGGGACGCCCTTTGTTGTCCCGTATCGGTCCTTTTTGTATCAGCTGTGAAATTTTCAAAAGGAAACAAGTGTTACTATGAAACATGAATGTAACAGTTGTGGAGACTCATTCAGAAGATCATTTCCAAATCATTATAAAACATGAATATGAATGAACCTTTTATATTCCATGCACCAGAATCACTAAGAAAAATCAGTTGTTAACCATCTAGATATGGTTGGCTACTAATTATGTCTATTTAGTTGCAAATTCAGGAACATGTATGATATGTCATTCTGAGCAGACAAAGAAAGATAATGAAGCTTCAGACGTCACCATGACCAAATGGCAGAAACTTCTGTTTTGAAGAAAAGATACATGAAGGCCATTACATTTACATCCTAAGTTGAGTAACAAGCTTTCAGCTAATATAGAATGGCATTTACATGAGGATCATAATCTTTTCACCTTGTATACTGTATTCGTGACTGACATGCATGATCTTGGAGTCACTGAGAACTAACATGACAAATGTTGTTTACATCTGTTTCTATCAACAATCATAACCAAATAACATCCCATTAACTAGATGAACAAAACAAGTATTTCAAGGGAAAACCATAACCCTTTTTTAAATTAAGAATAAAAAAATGGAGACAACTACAAATACATATTGTTATTCCAATTATGAAGGATCATGTTGCACAAGATCATCGTCTATTTATTCCAAACTTTGCTACATGACAAGTGAAATATTGAAGTAATGATTCCAATAAAGTTAGAACATGAAAGTCACAACTTAAGTCCTCTATGGTGATTATCCAACCAAATATGTAGCATGAATAAAAAGGGCATGGATATGTGAGACCAACTTATTTTTTGAGACAACATAAGGTTGACCCAGATGTCCATGAAAAGAAAAGGTCAACTGAAGTGGATTTCACCCGTCCAATGTTGTTGCCAACCTTAATGGCAAGGTAAATAGTAGATAAACACCAATTTGTTTCTTAGTTAATGAACTAGATCAAATTAAGATTAAGTGCACCCAAAAGGATATTTATTAAAGAATGAAGAATTATTCCTCGAATCAGTATAGGCTATTGAACATCTCTTGGGATCCTCTTCAACAAAACCACAGCCACTCAATTAATTTAAAAGGAGAACATCTACAATAAAAAAGAAACGTAATATAAGGGATAATATCCTCTCCAACAATGAAATCAAACCTATCAACATGACAATATTAGATATGCTCTACCAGAAAAAAGATACTTAGTGAAAGAAATTTGCCTCCAGGTCTGTTTTCACAGTATAATTTAGCACCAGTGAAAAAAAGTTTCTTGAAAAGACTAACAGTTTGGGACAGAAAATGGAACTGGTACCAGAACCAACTCACTCTCCAGTGCCCTGTGGTATTATGGATAGATTATTGAGTGGTCATTGTGGCTTTCCTTGACATGTTCATATATTACATTATTTACAAAAGATGTGGATCCACAACCAACACGTCAAATGTCACATCATGCAAGCATTCCTTGGATGTAACTTGGCAAGCACTGACCAACTCATGTCCATTCTTCAATTGAGATGTCATTTCCTTAGTTACCACCTCCCAATTTGCTCCTGACATCAATTTTCTAGCATCTGTCATCATCTAGGTTTCATCGAAGAAGAAAGAAAGAGTATGCATCTCCTTCCTTTCATAAATCTTCTCAATTTCTATTATCTTCCTTTTCCATACTCCTTTTCTCAATATTTACCTGTCAATTATTCTAGTGAACCATGTTTTGGAGACCAAAGCGAGCAGTTCCTTAAATATAAAAAGCATAGATAATTTAAATTTTCTATTAAATCAACACTTTGAGCACATATTGAATATGACATTACATATTTCTTGTATACATGTTGGACTTATTTTCTTAGTAATTATTAGAAAGATCAAAAAAATTTTAGTATTTGATGAAAACTTGGTGAATACTTCATAGAGTAATTTACTTTTCTTGGGTGTTGTTATTCACATATATTGTTTAATATTGTTAGTATTTAGCATAAAGATAACTAATAATACTAGGGTAAATTCCCTAAAAAAGGTCCAAAATTTTACTTTTTCCAGAAAGCATCCATGTTTTCATTTTTTTCCAAAGAGAGCCCTTGCTTTTTTAGTTAGACAAAAATGCCCTCAAGTACTAATTTATCTTTTTCCTCCATTCTAAGCTATATCCAATGAACCATGACATTATAGCCACAATTAAGATCTATAAAAATCATATATTTAGTTTAATTAAGAGCATTTAAATCTTTATTTATAGTTTCTATCAACGTCTTTTTAGGTCTTCCTCTACCTCTTCTCATACCACTAACAATAATCATTTTGCCTCTTCTAACTCCTGCATTTATAGATCTCTTGACTACATATCCATATGATCTTTGAATCCTTATCGAAGGGATACCTAATTGTTCATAAATTAAATTTTTTTTATTATCTTTCCTGGTAACTTCATACATTCACTTTAACATTCTCGTCATAGCAACAAAAACTTTGTGTTTCTTGACTGTCCAACATTTGGAACCATAAAACGTTGATAGTCTAACAATTGTCTTATAAAATTTTTCATTTAGTCTCAAAGTAATTGAATTCCTGATGCCCCTTACTATTTTAACCATCTTATTTTTACTCTATAAATAATATCTTATTAATCTCTCTTTCTTATTGAATAATTGATCTAAGAATCATAAAGCTTTTACTTAATGAAACTTCTTAACCATCCAACTTAATTATATCCTCGTTCCTAGTGTTACTAAAATTGTATGAGTATATTAACTTTTAGTTCTACTTGGACTAAAGCCTTTAGTTTCTAAGGATTAACTCTATAACTTAAGTTTAGAATTAACTTCATTTAGACTTTTATCAACTAAGGCAACATCATCAGCAAATAACAAATACGAGAGAGATCTATCATTATTAAGTTCATCCATTATCATTCTAAAAAGATATGGACTTAATATGGATCCTTGATGTAATCATATACTAGAAACTCACTAATCAAACTCATATAGTTCTAAAACTAGTAGCTACATTATCATACATATCCTTGATAACATCAATATAATTAATATACAAATATTTCTTTTTGAAACACACTATAATAAATTTATAGGAACTCTTTTATAGGCTTTATCTAAATCAATAAGAATCATATGCAACTTTTTTTAAATCTAAATCAGTAAGAATCATATGCAATTTCGTTTCTTAGCCATTTTTATTGTTTTCAGCATCTTTTACCTTTTACGAACAAATTTATAATTATTAAATATACCAAATATTAATAATCGTTATAGTTAAGTCATTATGGAATGTTTATTAAATAATTTCTTTATCTTCCATTAATTTTGTTATCATGAACAAGTATTCCCCGATCATCATCTTTAATGCATCTAATATAATCTAAATCCTTACCCTTTCTTTCTTTATCTTTAGAAATTTAATATATACCTTTTCAAACCAAGCTTTATATCTTACTATATTATTTTAGCCTCTTTTTTTAATTCTATATATCTTTCAAATTGTTTCTCCTTTTTATAATTTCTCTAATCATTAAAGCATAATCTTTTAGTAAAAATTGCTTTCTAAACTTACTCATACCACCACCACCACCAACACTCTCTTAAAGCTATATCTTTACTTTTAGTTTCTTCAAAACATTTGTTAAGCTCCTAATCTTATTGTTCATTGTGGTCCATAAAATATTAATATTATCCTCGTCTAAATTTCAAATCGCCTCTCTTTCCATCCTCTTATTAAAATTTTCATGCTGCTTTAACTTTTTTGTTTAGCTATTTTCTTTGTTATGTCAATAACCAAGGTTAGCCATTTTGCCCAAACCATTATGAAATAGGCATTGCATATCGGTCTAAGCATGAATAAGTACGCGAGCCAACTCGTTTCAAATGGACCCCTCTAACCCATTAAAAAAAATTAACTAACGCTTTAGGGCTCACGTTCGTGAGCCATCTTCATCCAAACTCAAGCCCTCCACTTGTTTTGCTTCCAGCCACTGCCCAATGTTGCTTCCTCTTCCTTCTCTTCCTGCACCGCCTCCTCTTCTTCCTTTCTCTTCCGTCACCCTCTTCCTCCATCACCTTTTCCTCCTCTCCTTCTTCTTTTTCCTCTTCCTTATTGATGTACCATGTGTCGACACCCTTACAAACAAGTTTTGCAAGGGTATAATAAATATCCATAGCCTTGAAAATTATATAGGATATTTGACTTTTTTCTTGAATCACACATTAGATCAGAAATTGCTTCTTTTCCTCTTTTGGGAAGTCTATTATAACATATCATAATTCAAATTATGATAGTTGTACATTCGATAGGTTTTAGTAAATATGTATGTTATATGATAATAAAACACATAAAAAGATGTTACAACAGCAAAGCAATGCCACAACTTTTTAGTATACATCATATCAAAGTGTCTATCGCATGTCCTGTCCACACTTCCTAGGTGATAGAGGAATAACTATTTTTTCCTTCCAACATTTACTTTGACATTTCATACCAATATCGAAGTTGTTCTGCACAAAACCTTCAAGATTTACTACAATAATCTTCTTACTCTAAGCATCTAACCAGAAAAAAATAGAAACATTCATGGATACTTTAAGCAACCCCTCTAAAGGATGATGGGACTAACAACCCCTCTAAAGGATGACGATGACACTAAGGAAGAAAAAAGGTGCAAGTCAAAGCCGGTAGCAATACTAGACAACATTTAGTAGAGGCACAAAGTTTATATTGCAAATACTATTAGTGAAAATAGTAATGTAAATATCATACTTCTTTATAGAATGAAGGCCAAAAACATTTGGAACAACTTGTTGTGAAGATAATATCAATGAAGTGCAAACCATTGATACCATGGAGAATTGGTTAAAGCCGCACCAAGACTCTAGTTGAAGGAATCTAACTATGCAAAGGAGATCAATAAGAGAGCAGATTTGCAAATGAAAAAAAACTCCATTACTATATATCAAAGACATCCTAACCTGATATGTCATATTCTTTATATTTGGTGCCCATTCCTCATCAATCCTTCTTTTTAGTACACTTAGATCTGTTGTTGGTGGAAGACGAACATCAAACCCCACCTCAGCTTCTGAGGGTTGCATATTCATTACAAAACCCTGGAGCAATCATGTTGAAATGTATGAGTCCAAAGGGTGTCATCATGTGCTCATACAGACATGAATAACAAATGTAACAATGTTGACAAACAAAAATCAACATTTTACAGATGCACTTCGAATATGATATCAATAGCAAGCAAACAAGAAATGACAATAATATGTACACACACCTGATCATCACCCTATACAAACGGAAGCTTTGGTTGGAAAATATCCTACTTAACTACCAGGGATATGTAAAAAAGCAATGTCATAAGATAGACATCCATGAAAAATTACTAAAAGTAACAATCAGAAAGATGTTATATTGTGAGAAACATTCAACAAAAGAATGATCTATATATTAGTCTACAATTAGGATTTAGGATATATTCCCTCGTCGAAAAATGAAAGTTCTATTTTGATTCTATAGCACATTAAGATGTTATATTGTGAGAAACATTCAACAAAAGAATGATCTATATATTAGTCTACAATTAGGATTTAGGATATATTCCCTCGTCGAAAAATGAAAGTTCTATTTTGATTCTATAGCACATTAAGATCTTATTAACTTAGGTAAAATTGCGACAAAATTAATTGAATGGTTACTCATTAGATAACTGAACATAAACACCATGAGCTTATAAATAAATTCATTTCCTAACAGTTCCTTGTCAATTGAATTTTTAATACCACTACTAGAAACAGTGCCATAATACTATCTTACTGGTATGTATCTGTGAAAAGTACTCCTGCAAGACAGAACCCTTGGACCTATATAAGGGGTGAGGGCATGTCTGGA
Organism: Musa balbisiana; assembly: GCA_004837865.1. Lineage (NCBI taxonomy): Eukaryota > Viridiplantae > Streptophyta > Magnoliopsida > Zingiberales > Musaceae > Musa > Musa balbisiana. The sequence continues at coordinate 36,626,787 of CM017193.1, forward strand.
GCTTCTTCAAAAGAAATTTCAAATGCCTGTTCTCTCACAGAGATTGTAGCAGTCCTACCAAAATTATCCCACTATTGTCCTACAACCAAAAAGAGCTTGATGAGGCCCGAGGCAAGTATGGCCATTTTGTAGGCACCTCAATGGTAAAGCTGGCAAAGAAAAAAGATGACTTAAGTAAGGCTGAGTGCAAATTCTCTATGGAGCATCAAAGGCTCCTAAAGATGATGGTCATTGATAACAATTCTGGTCACCAACTTGATGGGGTTCAAGCAGTGTCAATCTTAAGTCCAAATGCATCAGGCAGCTAACAAGATCATGGAAAGTAGAACATTAAAGAAGACAAGGAAGACTAAAAAACATAGAAGAAGAGTGGCAAGAAGGATCATCAAGCCTCAACCACTCCTTCTAGCATTCCCACCTTAAAGCAGACCCAAAAGGATCATGTAAACTCACTCGGCATAACCATAGCTTAACTTGTGAGACTCCCTAGTATAACACCTTCAATGGGGGCATTTGCACTCGTGGACTAGCAACAACCACCAGCCAAGCCATTTGTGGCACTAAAGCATAAGATTTTAGCTACTCACTGCTTTGACCCATTTAGAAGATAGAAGAATATCTCTCTCGAGACATCCAATTAATTAGTGCATTATTGCACAAGTGATAGGTCTCATGTTCGAGCCCACATTTGACTCCACATGTAAACGTTGTGTACTCCATTTAACGTAATGAAATTTTCTTCCAATTTTTCTTTAAAATAAAAGAATAAGCCCCAAGATGGTATTCGTATTTGCTTCATCTTTAGC